>JAYDYQ010000357.1:0-24972 GCA_034814905.1 Penstemon davidsonii | reverse complement strand
TTTTATGGTTTAATAAGGAGGGGCAAATATGTAAATGAAATAAATGGGATTTTATGTTTTTATTATGTATTATTAATATGCAGGGGCAAATATGTAAAAGGATGAAATGTGACCTGCTAAATGAGACCGGGTAAGCAGGTCACAAAAATATTAATATTTTATTCGGGCAGTTCATTTTGTGGAAAAACTGCTGGCAGTTTTCCACAACATGAACTGCCCCTAGAAGCCCCCTAGCTAGATTTCAGTCCCATGTTTTTATTGTCAAGAAATTGATCCAAATTTTTTTGAAAAAAAAAAAAGAAAAATTGAAATTTCCCCATTTTCTACCCGGAACCCATTTCTGCAAACTCTTCTCCGGCGGCCAATGTTTTTACATCATTTGAGTTTCATTATTTTTCTTTAGCTATTTTGTTAAGTATTTAATTTTATTGAAAAATCGGGTCTTGGTGAGAAAAAAGGTAGTTGGGGATCAAATATGCAAGACTGACCAGTAGTTATGTAATTATTAAAAGCTTCAATAAATTAAAAATCATTTCCAATATTTATTTTTATCTTTATAGCAAGTCAATCAAACAAAAATACAGTATTAGATTACTCTTCCGCCATGAATGATTCTTCTTCAGGAAAACCAAGTGCAAAGAAAAAGAGAAATCTCCCGGGAATGCCAGGTAAAATTAATAAATCCCCAAATCTCTATAAATAGTATTATGTCAAATTCTTGATTTTTTTTTTATTTTATTTTTTTTTTATTTTAAAAAATCAGATCCTGATGCTGAGGTGATAGCTTTATCCCCAAGGACTTTAATGGCAACAAACAGATTTGTATGTGAAATATGTAGTAAAGGTTTTCAAAGGGACCAAAATTTACAGCTTCATAGAAGAGGTCATAATTTACCTTGGAAACTTAAGCAAAGATCAAGTAAAGATATCAAGAAAAGGGTATATGTTTGCCCTGAACCAAGCTGTGTACACCACGATCCTTCACGGGCTTTGGGCGATTTAACAGGAATTAAAAAACATTTCTGTAGAAAACATGGGGAGAAGAAATGGAAATGCGATAAATGTTCTAAGAAATATGCAGTTCAATCTGATTGGAAGGCTCATTTGAAGATTTGTGGTACTAAAGAGTATAAATGTGATTGTGGTACTTTGTTTTCAAGGTTGGATTGATTTTTAGGTTAATTGTTATTTTTTTTTTTTTTCAGAACCCTTTTGATTGAGTAAATTTTTTGTGTGGTTGATTTGCAGAAGGGATAGTTTTATTACACATAGGGCTTTTTGTGATGCTTTAGCAGAGGAAACTGCGAAGGTACAAACTCCAGCTGCACCTTGTAGTGATGATGAGGATCCGAAAGTCGAAGGTGAAGCTCCGCCGGAAGTACTACCACCACCGCCACCTCCTCCGGCACCACCACTTCCTCCAGCTGCTGTGGTGCCCTCGGTTTTGCCTGTTCAGAGTCCAGGTACTTTTGAACACTATATTTGGTTCTTGGATTTTAACGAGTAAAACGCTAAGGAAGATGTTATTATTGTTCATTTTCATTTCATCTGTCATTTTACTCATTGCCTTACTATTACAGGGATTTAATTTTGGTAGTTTGAGATTTGGGTTTTGTCCAAAATGTTTGGCTTCAACAAGAAACAGTTTTTCTTGGTTGTTTTTGACATTAATCTTGGAGTTTAGTTGTATTTTGTTTGTTACTAGTATTTGTTTTATCTACATACAAATTAGACTATTTGATCTGGGATTTGAATGTGCAAGAACTCTATTATTTAAAGAACTACTAGAAGTTAAATGGTGAAAAAACAAAATAGACACTAGTATTAAAAATCAAGAATCATTAAGATCCAAAGGTTAAAGTCCTTCAAGAAAACTATACATAACTCTTTAACTACTTCTTTAGTTCTATAATAAATCAATCTTTCCCGTTTTTCTTCTTATTCGTATTGGGTATTGATTGACAGAGTTTCGAGAAACCCCCAGCCCCCGGGCCCCACATATACTCGACGAGTCCCCTGCCATTAGCAATAGCAATTCAAGCAGTAATGGAAGCTCAAGCAGTAACGTCTTTGCAAGCCTATTTGCTTCATCGACATCCGAGCCCATATCTCTCGGCCTTGCAATGAATCAAGGGTCCTCGATTTTCGTGCAAGATCGTAGGCAATATGCTCAAGCACCACAACCAGCAATGTCAGCCACGGCATTGCTACAGAAGGCTGCTCAAATGGGATCCACTGCATCAAATGCGTCATTGCTTAGAGGCCTCGGTATAGTGTCTTCTTCTTCCTCGTCCCAACAAATCGAGCCAGAAGGTGCTTCATTAGCTGCCGGGCTTGGGCTTGGGCTTGGGTTGACTCGTGATGGTGGGTCGGGTTTGAAGGAATTGATGTTGGGAACTCCATCGGTTTTTGGTCCAAAGCATACTACGACTCTCGATCTTCTTGGGTTAGGGATGGCGGCTAGTGGTGGCTCGAGTGGTGGACTATCGGCTCTAATGACGTCGATTAATAGTGCCCTCGATGTTAGTGAATTCGGTAACAAAGACATGAGATGAAGCTCATATTTTGAATATGTAATGTATTGGGTAATTAATACTTTTCAAATGTATCTTTAGCTCATATTTAATCATAATTTATACATGATTAGGACATGTTTGATATTGGAAATGGTCAATTAGATAACTAGTTACCACTTGGATTATTATATGAATCTATAGTATATATATTGCTTAATTAAATTGATTAGATGCAATGATCAGTAGCAGAGTGATGCAGTTGGGTACTTATTTAATTTTGATGGAGACAAATGAATAAGGTTTTGGTGAACATTAATGTCATGAAAAGTAATGTTTGTTTGGTTTGTGGAATGAGTCAAATGGGCATCAATGCGACTCATTTGCCTGTAGTTTTGCACCGTTTAAATAGTCTTTTTAGTGCCCTAGCTTTTCTCGGCTATTAATTCATGTCCACTTCTGTAATAGCTGATTTATTGGGTGGAGTTGATGTTCTTGATTCAAAATGGCAATGCTCTTTTTGCCAAGTATAGGTGAATTTATTGGGAAAATTGCATTTTTAGTCTTGGACAATTGGTTCTACGATGCCTCATTTTTTGCACTTTTGATCTCAATTTCTTAAAATATTCTATTAAACTAAAATGATAAATAAATAAAAAGACTATCTTATGCAAAATATCTTAAAGTTGGGACTAAAAGAATAATTTTTATATAATACAGGACCAAAATTATAAAACAAATTAAAAAATTGTGACCCAATATGCAGTTTTGTAAAGTATGGTGTATAAAATGCTGAGGAATTAAATATGTGGGATCAAAACTGCAATTTTGACGTGCATTATTATAGTGAATTACAATAAAATTCTTTGTTTTTTGTTTTGTTAAAAACATTTGTTCCATCTAAGGTCGCATTGTGTTTTACACATTATTACTGCAAATACTTTTCATGATTTGCAGGGGAAATGACAAATCACATGTAATGTTATTTTCTCTTTGTAATAAAATATGAAAATATAATTATTCATTTTTTTTACAATAGCCTGTAAACTTAAGAATTAAGAATAATCCATCAGTAAACTTTAAATAATAATATTAATAACTCACATCTGATCAACTTTTAATCATCATATGGGTGTAATGAACTAATAAATAATTAAGTCAATAATTTTTTGTTCATAAATTATTGATACAAATGGATTTTTTTTTTCATAAAAATGATACATGCGATTTTCTAGTAATAAGAAATTACACAGGTGGTTTTTTTTTTCAGTCTTTGCATTTTACTCTGCATTATTTCTCACCCCAAATCCAGTAGTTGGTTGTGAACCTTGTGGTACTTGATCTATTAGAGATAGTTCGTGCTCCTCGTGTACAAATTAATTAATTAAATCAAGTTGGTTTCCTTTGAGTTACGCCCATATTTTAGGATTTTGAAGTTAATTGTATTATCTACTACTTGTTTATCAGATTTAGGGATAGGGTTTAATATTTACAAACAGAATTTATATTTTCTTAATAATTATTTGTGTGTTATATAATTAATTTTTTTTCATATATATTTTAAAATATATGAACGACGAAAGAAAAAAAAAAAAAAAAAAGTAGCCACAACCGGCTGTATATGTGTACAGCAGGGTATGGGTTGTGGCACTACTTTATTTCAGAATGTTTAGTGATTTTGATATTGAAGGATTAAATACTACTTGAGATCTTTATTTTGTAACATATTTTCGGTTCATTAAAAATAAATAAAAATTAAACAAAAAGGAAATCAAACTTTTTTTTTTTTTTTGAAAACTAAACTGTATATCAAAACGACTCAGTCCATTCTAAAGTGTATGTACTTCTACAGTATATTGCAATATCCGTCCCATAATTTCCTATCAATTAGTACAATTGATCAGTCATCTTGATCAAATTTAAAAAATTATAATAAAATAATCTAATTAGTTTATTTCAATAATAATTTGACAATATTGTATAACACCATATATATTATTATTTGAAAGCTTTAAAATGCAATAAAAATAAATAAATAAATCAACTTGATAAGTTATTTAAAAAATAAAAAAGCTTGACTTGATACTATAGCTAATGTAAATTTTTTAGGAAAAATGCATGATAGTTCCCCGTGTTATGCGAAACTTGCACCAAACTACCCTGTAAATTTTTTTTGCACCAAACCCCCTTGTACTTTCAAAAATCCTAAATAAAACATCCAATCTCCGTTAGTTACTAATATCGTTAATTTTTAATTGAATTTCCTAAATTACCCCTAGATATATTTAAAAGTACAAGGGAGTTTTTTTTCCAAACGTTCAAAAGTACAAGGGAGTTTTACGCAAACATTCAAAAATATGAGGGATTTTTGCACAAACGTTCAACAGTACCAAGAAGTTTTGGTACAAGGGAGTTTTATGCAGTGTTTTTAAAACCGGACCGGTCATTGAACCGGAAGCTCTACTGGTTACTGGTTCGATCGGTTAGATCGGGTCGACCACTGGTTCGATCGGTATAACCGGTGTGACTTTATTATTATGTAATATTTCATATATATATTTTTAGATTATCTAAAATACAATTATAATCCAAAAAATTATCATTCTTTGTCAATAAAATTTTTTATTGTTTCATGCAAATATTCAAAATGTCTTAAAAATTAAGATTAATGTCAAAAATATAAATCCCAAGTATCCTTAAAAGATACATACATTCAAAACAAGACAACAAAATTAAAAGTTCATCTCATTTTCAAAGTTTTGGTTTGATCATTTGGGTTCTATTGTTGTAATTTGATATTTATATGGTAATTGATTTGCATAATTTCATACACAAAATAATATTATTCACAATTATGAGAAAATTGTTATGTACTTCTTTATGTTAGAAAAAACGTAATATTGCATTGATTGTTAAAACACTAAAATAATGAATGTTTTCAATTAAAGTATATAAATGTAATTCTATTAAATGTTAAACAAGAGTCCAAATAAAAAATAATAACAAAAAATCTCTAAATTTAAAAAAAAAAAAAAAAATTAAGTGAACCACTGGTTCACTGGTTTTGCCGGTTCACCGGTTTTACCGGTTTTGGAGCCGGTTTTATCGGTTCGAACTGGTTAATTAGGAGACTGGTTTTTAGGGGTAAACCGGACCGGATTAGGGACCGGTTAGCGGTTGAACCGGGCCAACCGGCCGGTCCGGTCCGGTTTTCAAAACACTGGTTTTATGCAAACAAAATTATGCAAAAATTAATGGTGTTAGTAACTAACGAAATTGAGTGTTTTATGCAGTGTTTTTAAAAGTACAAGAAAATTTAATGTAAAAAAAAAATTCATATAATTTTGTGTAAATTTTGCATCACGCATGATAGTATCATGCATTTATTCTTTGGGCCAGAAAAAATACATGCGTACTTGACGGATTAAGCTCTATTTTGTGGCTTTGTGCCATACATCACGCGTGTCAAAATCATTGAATTGACATTAGTTATCATTAACTAGGAAAAAAAACACAGGATAGTTCTTCGGGTTAATATATTTTCTCGGTTGATCCTAAAAAAAAAAAATAGGAAAAAATGCAAAAAACAATAAATACAGAACAAATTGCATAAGATTCGTTGAAATCATTATTTCCTTGCCTGCCAAAATCGTTAACTTAATTGTTAATTAGCCAATATGACGTTTTTTTTTTATGCTAATATAGTAATTGGCCGCCTTCACTAACTATTCTTTCATTTCTTATTTAAGTAATTGATAGAAGTCATTTTCAGTCGACATAGCCACCTCTTTTTCTTGCAAGATATTTTCTGTACTGTATTTTAAAAATGAATAAATGAAACTTGAGATAGGATCGACCAACATCACATTTAATTAAATTGGACTTTAATTTAATTTCTAGTAAAACTTGAGAAGTGAGATTTTGCTTGAATTTAAGTTGGTGTTTGTACCCAAAATATTTTCCCATTTTTGTCAAGTTAATGATGGTCCGACTCGACAATCAACAGGATTAATGAAAAATAGGGCCGTAGTGATAAATGGACCCAATGAGACCAATTACCATGGTTTGATTAATTAAAGAGGCCGAACCGTTAAATGGCCCAATTAATTAATTAACGCCCAGTTATGGAATAAAATTTAAAATTGACCTAGATCATTTAAAAGAGATTAATTTAATTAAGGTCAATATTAGTTACGTAAGTAATTATTGAAATAATATGGATAAGATTAAATCTTAACCAACTCCCTAAGATATCGCATAAGTGGTTATGAAATTATTCAAAGGTGAACACAATATATTCAAAGAGATCAACTGCCATCAATAACTGTCAAGAGACAGTCATCTGGAAATTGAATGTGGGTCAAGTAGGAATACAATTGACGGAATAATGGAGATTATGCCTAAAAAAGGGAGAAGTGGGTATTCAACATCAGGAGGAAAAAACTGTCAAAAGAATGACCTACAAATATCAGGGGGATGACACATTCAAAGGACACACAAACTCAATCAATCAAACAACTCAGTCTTCACTGAATCAGGCGTCATGTCTCTCAGAAATTCAGCAACGCTACCTCTCGGAGCAATCCGCAAGCTGTAACTTTCCAAAGTCAGCAACGCCGCTCCTTTAAGCTAGCCGCAAGCTGCAAAACCTCATGTCAGTGCCCACAACTGACATGATTTTATTCATCAAGTAGCCACCTGTCTGATGAATTTGTTGTCTGGTAATCATCTGCCTGATAACTATATGTTGAGTGGCCACCTGCTCGACATATGCCATTTCCAGCAGCTACCTGCTGGTTAGGAGCCCTATTGGTAGCCACCTGCCAAGCTTGGGCGATCCATCGATTCAATGTTACTTTTATGTCAGCTCTTTTGATTGTCGTGATCACATGGTCCTTATAATCATGATAAACGTTGCATATCACAAATCAGCTTGTATGGCAGTTCCTGCCAAACAAGGAGTCGGTCTTCACAAATTAAAGAATCTATCAGCTCGTTTGGTACGCTGATACCAACAAAGGAGTTTAATTATGATTTCACATGCTCTTTCATGCTTGTAGATCAGGGAAAAGAATATGCTAAATTTCATGTATCTTAATCTTTCAACCCTATGTTAATTTAATACATCGAAGTATTTTGCCTTCATCTGCTAATTTCATTTATAAGTATGTTTCCATCAAATGATTTTAATTTGTCTTTGATGTTATATTGTCAATCTGTTAGTTCAGGTTTTACATTAAGTTGACATACTTTAGATTACTTCATAATCAACTCGATAACTGATGTTTCTACAAATCTCTTGATGTATCAAGTGAGCCACTGATTGGCTATAAATTTTGGCATTTCAATAAAGACTATCATAAAATTGTTAAGTCTTGCAGCCAGACGAACATTGAAAAGAATTAGGGGTAGAGTTTGCCTACTCCACCACAATCGATTGATTAGAAGACATAATCTTATCAGGACATTGATTTATATTTTATATTCATCATATTTTATGTCAAATTTAAACCGTTATGTTTGCACGCACAGACATTGACACGCCCCGCACTTGTTTTCTTTCACATCGAGTCAATTGCATATCGAGGCAAGTCAAACATAAAAACAAACAAACAGTTGGCTTTTAAACGAATCTAACTCAAATTTAATTCGAGTTGAAGACAAATTTAACCAAATAATACAACATTTTTACATGTATATTGAGTATTTTTTTACTTTCAATTAAACTTAGAGTCAAACTTTAATGTTATTCACTCTAAATAATTTTGGGTTATTTACATCAAGAAATAGAGCCAATTAAAAGCGGATTCACCTTCGTGAATAGGGCTATCAATCAGGCTTTGTAAATCGAATTTCTTGAACAGGGCTGTCAAACAGGCTTTGTAAATCAAATTTTAATTGGCTCAAACTCAATATTAATAATTTTGTCTATAGACTCAAATCAAGCTAAATACAAAAACATTTGTTTAACTAACAAAAACTCATATATTATTTTAACTAATAAAATATCCCGTGTAATTTTTTTATTAGCAAAAAAATCCATTTGAAATTCCTTTATAAATTATAGAGGGATTTTTGTTAATTGTTTAAGTGAATATGGGGGTTATTGTTAACTTTCGAAGTTAATAGGGGGTTACTGATATTTTTTTAGGTTAAGAAGGATGTTTTGTTATCCTTTGATGGGGCATAAATAGGACTGAAAGTTAAACCATGCTATTCGAGACTCGACTCGAGTTCGTTTGAGCTCGGTTCGACACACTAATCAAACAAGCTTGAACATTATTTTTCGTTCGATAACTTTTGAAGTTTGGCTCGAGCGTGACTCGATAAGCTAAAAATTGATAATATACATGTAAATTATCAAGGTACTCAATACTCGGCTCGAGCTCGTTCAATAAAAGTTCGTTTGAGCTAGGCTCGGTTGATAATCAAACCAAATTCAAACATAAAATTTCAATCTCGATAAAATTCAACCTCGATAAAATTCAAACCAATCTTAAACAGTGTTTCGTTCGACACTACGAGTCGGTTACACCCTTAGGTATAAAAGCCATTTCGGCTTGAGAGGGTTTCTTTTGCTAATAATAAAAAATAAAAATAAAACACAAGAGAGTTTTTGTTAGTTAAAATAAAACAAGGAATTTTTTTGTTAACTAGACAGAGAAAAAATGCTACTTCTGTATATCACCCACTCAAATCCCACACATAAACTTTTGTTTATATTGATTTTGTTTATATCAATAGATCGAATTGCTAAATCATGTAAGATAGATCAATAGATCGAATTGCTCAAAAGATAAATACTAAGAACTAGAAATGACCATGGCTTAATCATGTCACTACGAGAGAAAATACACAAACCGGCGAAATTGCAACTCTCATTTAGCTTAGAAAAGTAGAACAAAAAGACAAATTTCATAGAGTAAAGTATACAAAATTTATATGTTATTTTTATTGCACCAAATTCCTTTCTATTTTTATAAACTCTGCACGAAATTCTCCTTCAGCCCAATTCCGTTCATTTTTTGAGGGGTGTGTGCAATACTCGCATTTAGTGAGGCTGAATATAATTTCATCTATTTAATTAATTAAAAAATTACAAAACTCCCATGTGTTGTGAGAAATATGTACGAAAATCCTTTGTGTGTTAAGTTTTATTTCACCAAATCCCCTTATCATTTTATAAACTCCACACAAAGTCTCCCTTTAGTTTTTAAGTTTTTTAGTATTTTATTTAAAAATAATTTTATAGAATATAATCATATTATTTTAACAGATATATGAATAAGATTTTTTTTTATATTCAAAAGTATTATATGAATATTTTATCTAATTTATTAATAAAGTATAAAACTAAATTGTTATTATAACTATAAATAAGTTTTTATATTTTATAAAATATTATAATAAAATTCTGCATAATTTACAATGTATAAAAAAATTGTTTTCATAAACATGAAAGCAAATTATTTATATTTATATTTTATAAAATATTATTTTATTTTATTAGTAAATTTATAAAAAGTATATACAATTAAATTATTCTAAAAATATGTAAATAAGGTTAATTAATGACTGTAAAATAATAATTAATTTGAAAAATTAACAGTGGTAGTGATACTAATGGAAGAGAGAGAGTGCCCAGAGTTCACAATCATGGATTAAAGTTTCCATCGTTTCCGTAAAAAATATCGAATTTTTTTTCCTTTTTGAATCATTAAAAACAAAAAATATGTGTAATACCAAAATTACTTGTTTATATTGAAACCCTCTTATTTTAGTTAACTTAGTAACTTTTTTAACAAATCTTCTTCCGAACGTATCAAAAAATTTCCAATATTTTGCCGCCTGAAACATACACAAGAAACAAGGGATCATGTTCACAACAACAGAAGAGGATTTGGTGGAAAACTTGACCTATGAAAATTATGTAGAAATTTTACATAACATGGGCACACAAACTGCAATCAATACATTATTACACAAATCTCGAACTTGAGCAAAAGGAAACAACATCCGAAGATAGTTTGTTCAACTTACAACTTATAAACACACATTTCCAACATCCAGAAAGCTACTCCAATTATTACCAACAGAAGAACAAAGATCAAACTGTCAATCTCATTTTCTTCTGAATTCTTCCTCCTCCATTTGTGCCTCATACCTTTCCTCTCTCCCCCTCCGCCGCCGCCTCCTCCTCCCCGCCCTGCCCGCCTTGCTGCCCTTCCTCCTCCCTGCCCTGCCCGCCTTGCCCCTCTCTTTCCTTTTCAATCTCTTGATGCAATATCCTCAATTCTCCCTCAGCACAAGAAACACATCCCAATATAACCGACTCATCGCGTGGAGCCAAAAGTCGATCCATTGTCGTATTCGTAACATTAAACGATAACGCCAAAACATTCTTGTCTAAAGTTTGCAAAACCGAATCCCGACCGACTAAAAACTGAGGTTGATTCTTCTTATTTGTTGTGGTGCTGAATCCAATGAAAACGAATGTATCATCGTTAAAAGACATTTGAGCCACTGTGTGAAATCTCGGCACAACAAATACGTCCCCTTCTTTAACTTGAAACCTCATATTTCTGCATAACGTTGTTTCATTTGAAAACGAAGAACACACCACACGAACCATGCCACGGCCTTGTAATACTATACCTATTTCGGTAGCCATCGAATTCCAATGTGGAGCCATCATCGACCCCTGCAAATAATTTTCGGTGTTAATTACCTATAACAAGACTTTTTTAAATAAACTTCTTTGTGATTATTTAAGAGTGAAATGCAAAAATACCCCTCGTGCTTTGCTTAATTAGCAAAAATCCATCTCTGTTATTTTTATTACCAAAAACCCCTTGTGCTATTTTTTATTAGAGAAAAACCCCTCTCCAGAGTACATATTTTGCAAAAGAAAATGACAAATATGCCCCCTCCAATGCAAAATCACCCCTATTTAACAATAACCCACTTATTAACTTTGAAAATTGGCAATAACCCCCTGTTTACTTAAAAAAAATGACTATTAGTACCTCCCTATGATTTTTGAAGGAATTTCAATGGGGTTTTTTGCTATTAAAAAAATACACAGAGGGGTTTTTGTTAACAAAAATAACACCGGGGGGTGGTTAACAAATTAGGCAAAACACAGGGGTATTTTTCATATAGTTCGATTATTTAATCTAGAGTTGTAACTTACAATTGTCAAGTTAACCATGAATAAGCCAAAGTTGGAGCCTTTCAATGCAGACAATTTCTTCCTTGTTACCGCTGTGCTCCATCCATTGCAATTTTCGAAATCTTTTCCCTCGTCGAAAAGGTTGAATAATTTAGCATCATCCTTTTTCTTTTTCTTGTTCAATTCAAATAAGCTGAAACTTTTGGTTCTGAGGAGACCTCTTAGGAACTCAGTCTCCAAATCCCACGCAGACCTCTTGGGTCCCACAACAGCCCCGTGCACGATAGCTGGTTGCCTAGTTCCATTCAATAGTTCATCTATCACTTCTTCCGGAACCTTAAACCAAAGTTCGGACATATCAAGTGATCAACACATTATATATAACACAAAATAAACAATAATAAATTAGATTGATTGATACCTTAAAAGTTGCTTGTAGGATGTTCTTGTCAAAGCCAAGGACCATTTCGCGGATACTAGAATAATGTCCAGTTCTTGGTTCCTACAGAATTCATTAATTTTTAAATTGTGAGGATAATAAGTACGGAATTATGCATAAACGATATATATTAAGTATGCTTGGTTTACGCGAAGGTCATCGTTTGAATTAGCAAAGATGGCATGAATTCTCAGGTTTGCCCTTTCGATTTCGGTCTCCGAGTTGCTTTGGAGGAAAAAGGCTGAACCCTGCTCCAGTCTATAGACATCTCCTCGCCTTAAAATCGCGGTCTTAAGTTCATCCTCGTCTGTCCAACTCAACTTCCCACTCCCTATTTACAAGTATGTATAGATTCAAATTGCGTTGTTAGATAACCATATGCAGCTTGTTAAATATGTTTCTTGCTAACACTAAGACATTGACCACTCAAAATATTGTAGCCTTATTCAGGTTAAAAAAAAAGGCAATTTTTTTTTAATTCATCAATTTGATTGAAGGTCTATATTTCAAGAACAAATAAATAAATTGGAGAGACATGGTCAATTGGAGTACATTTAAAGATATCACAAAGAAGACTTAGTCCAACAAAATCCACCATTGAGTGATGCTAGCCTAAAATCAAATTTGGCCCAACAAAACACTCACAAACTAATCATTCAAAATAAAGTAAAATACACTCATGTTGTATTAATAAAACACTCACAATATGTAGCTTGTTATGTTTATTGCTAATACTAAGACATTGAACATTCAAAATATTGTAGACTTGTCCATGTAAAAAAAAGCAATTTTCGAATTCATCAATTTGATTGAAGATCGTCTGTACTTCAACAAAACTAGATTAATTTGAAAGACATGTCAACTGGACATTTACAGATATCATAAAGAGACTTAGGTAGTCCAACACAACCATTGTCTGATTCTAGCCCAAATCAAAGTTGGCCCAACAAAACACCCACAAAATAATCATTCCCAAAATAATTAAATTAATTAACACGGCCATCTAGGATCATCTGTCACATTTTGATGTCACATGTTTGTATCACACATACATCTATTGACAATATAGATCTATCGATAAGTGTATTTTTCTAAATTTTGTGTGGGTCCACACATATACTTGAACTGTGGATGATATATGATGTGACACCAAAATGTGACACTAAAGTGTGACATATGATCCTTCCCGTCTATGTAAGACGGAGTATGCATCACTTAGATGTCACACATATTCAAACAAAACGTGACACATGCAAAACAAAACAATCACACGTGTACAACGAAAACAAGTGCATGGTAAGCCACCCAAATTTAAAAATTAGCACATAAGTGTAACACAAAAATGGCATAGATATTCAGGAACAGGACTTAGGCCATTGTATTCGGGACAAAGTCCGGCCAACGAAAAATTCTTACCTAGGCTTGGTCTAGGAGTTTGGGACAGTTTGTGGCTAGTAGTGACACCACACCATTCAATTTTCAAATTAAAGGTGTGGTGTCATTCCTAGCCACAACAAGATCTTATAAAGCTTACCGGCAAAATCCTATTTTTTTTTTTTTAGATGGGCATATTCATGGATTGACGAAATTGGGTTTGCTTTACCATACCCACTTTAATTATATGGTTTGATAAATTTTAATATATCATCAGTTTGTAATCAATATATTGGAAAATTCAACCACTATTCTTGGTACAATAGAGTAGTACATTTTGGTACAAGTATACAATGCAGATCAATTTTCACTAGACACACAAAACATTAAAGATTTTTCTTAAAAAGGAATATTATAACTATACCCGCATGAACATAGAAAACCATATCCGCGTGCAGAATAACCGGAAGAAACATAGCATTGGGTCCCAGCGTAAAGAAATGAAGAAGATATGAGCCGTTGATATTGTCGCTGACACGAACGGCCGAGATCTCCCCATTTTCGGTCGAAACAAGAGACGTCCTATCTTCCCTTTTCACCACAGGGCCCGAAGCTTTCACATTCTCAGCAGAAGTAATAGTAATCGAAACCAAAAATAGTGCCACAATAACAATGCGCAGAAACAGAGACATTTTCTCCAACATTTTTGTGCAGTAAATATATAGGTATGTAATAAATTATTATACAGTTTTAATAATAATAATATGAAGAAGAGAGGAAGAGGGTACGACGTGGCTTTTGTATTGAAACGTGGATGTTCGAAAAGTGCCGCGTGGCGGAATAATGAGCTGCATGTTTAGATTAGAATATTTATTTATTTTTTATCTTGTTTTGGTCTTTGGCGCGAGTAGTTATTTGAAGCAGAGTTGTTGACGTCGTCAAGGTACGGTGTTGGATTTGGGTTAGATGACAGATCAAATCTAACCTGAACTTTGGCAAAATAGTATTTTACGCGTCCTTTAACTTTCTTAAGGACGCGCATTTTATATTTTTTTTGTAGCAACAATTTTAGTTTATTTTTTCGCAATTTCAGTCCTTATTTCATCGAAAATTACATCGATGTTCAGCAATTGTCAATTGTGCAAATAATTTATATAGATGAAGGTTGTTGCATCTTTTTTGCAGAGGCAAACAATTTTACAAAGTTGGCAATTTTGGACATCGTGATGAATTTCGGCGAAATAGGGACTGAAATTATGGTCAAGTTGACTAAAATTAGGGGTACAAAAAAGATATATGATGTAATTTGTTCGCCGAAAAATAAAGTGTCCTGATTTTGCGGTCTAATTAAAATTAAAGGACCTAAAATATAATTTTGCCTCTGAACTTTAGTATGTTGGGTCGGATATACATCGGATTTGAATCTTGTTGGATCCTAATATTTTAAAGTCCATCGAATTTTATTCAGATTCAAATGGATTTAAAAAAAAAAAAAAAACCTCCAAGAAAATCTTAGCTTTCAACTTAAACATAAGAAAATTAACTATCAACATATGTTTTTATCACTTACTTCAAATGATATAACAAATCAGGTAAGAAATAAAGTTATTGATATTAATGTATCAAAATATATTTTTTTTTTTTTTGGTTTCCCAAGGGTTTAATCCCTTTTGAGGCGCGTCGGACACATAAAGTGGGAACCTCTCCCAACAGGGATTCGAACCTGAGTCCAAAATAAATTTTTATTACTATGTGAAAGTATGCTTAAAAATGAGATTATTTATGAAAGTTATAAGAATAAATAAAACATTATTAATGTTACTAATAGAAATAAAATATAAAATATTTTTATATATGTAGATCTATTCACTCTCCGTGTATTTTGACTTATCAATCTTCTTGATATGATTAAATAATCGGATCTCGAATTATTATTTTAACAAATCGAGTCCGATTCAGACCAATTTTTGATTAAAAATCACGTCCCACTGAAAGTCCTAATTTGAACACTTGCCACTGACACGGTAACTTTCACGAGGCTGGGCTTCAACTTTGTGAATTTTATTTGGGTCTAAATGTTGGGCTTTTTATGCTTAAGCGCAATAAATTGGACCAACAAGCCCATGAAGAGAATTTCGTGATCAAGGGATTAAATAATCTAAATTAATAATAATAACCCATTCTTAGTTATAACTTATAATCAAATTCGTTTGTTTATTATAACGCACCATCAAGGCATGTTTTCTTTAGGCCCTCTTTAATTCTACTTTTCTTTTTCTGGATGCATAGGCCCTCTTTTAATTCTACTCATGAATATTCTTCTGCGGAATAACTTGGGAAAAAGAAAGATCTTGTTATAAAATTAAGCTACAAAAATAACAAATGAAAGAAACTGTGTAATATAAATATAAAGAACAAGAAAGAGAATATATTATTTTATTATCCATTCTTGATTTGTATTTAAGTCTGAAAATCAAATCAAATTATTCGATACTTAACTTGAGCTCGTTCGATAAAATCTCGTTTGAGCTCGGTTCGTTACACAAATCAAACAAGCTTGAACATCATTAGCCGTTTGATAACTTTTGCTCGAGCTCGACTCGATAAGCTAAAAACTAATAAAAATATCTGTAAAATATTAAGCTACTCGATACTCGACCTGAGCTCGTTCTATAAAACTTGTTTGAGCTTGACTCATTTAACCATCAAACCAAATTCAAACACAAAATTTCAAGCTCGATAAAATTCAAATCAAACTTAAACAGTGTTTCATTCGATACTACTCCGCTATTACACCCCTATGTGTATTACAAAATACAATACATGTAACAGCCCGATTCCCCGGGTTTGGATCCTGAAGTGGGTAAATCCCGAGTCCGGGCATGTGAACGGTACAACAAAGATATATATTCTAAATCTAAACCCAAAAATACGAAATCAGATTTACAGAGACAGACTGCGACTAACAGTAATGACTAAATGATAAATTATTTCAAGTAAATACACATGTTTTAGGATATATATACAACACCCAAGGTGGTTGGGCCAAGTGGTAGTGACTTGCGACCCCCAGAGACGAGACTCAAGTTCGAATCCTACTGGAGACACCACACTGGGGAGGACCTATACCCTTTGCACTCTTTGGTCCGAGCTGTATATAAACAGTCTAGTGGATCAAAAAAAAAAAAGGATATATATACAACAAAAGTATTCAAGGTTTAGTTTTCAAATATCCTAGATATACATATTACAAAAGACTTCAATACATATAATATCCGAAACTGAGCAAAATTTGAGGTGATCTAATCTAGACCCGTACTACCGACTCCTGAAATACCCGTAACTGAAAATTTCGAACATGGAATGCCTAAGTTGATTGTCCAACTTAGTGAGGCTAGGTGCTCGAGTGCGTATGATGAGTGATGCAAGCATTTAAGTTCGTACACGTATAATAAAACCATATAATTCAGACATCAGTTAAGTAAATGACATAATCATTTAATATAATTCATATACCAGATTTACTGAGTTCCGACTTCTCTTACCCTCCATGCAGATAAATCAAACACACCAGTAAGGAGCGACCTTACACAGACAGATGCATTGACGATGTCTTTGCTCAGAAGTTTTGACTTCACGGACCAAGTATAACTCCATACTTGGCTCGTGGTCGGGTTGCAGGTAAGATCAGGGCAATCTCGTAGACCTCGTCTACCAAGATTGTCGTTAATCTACCGTCAACCAAATATTTGGGCCCACAGAAAATAGATATAACTAAACAAGCATATCAATATATCTTCAATTCGACCTTAAATGCATAAATTCATCACTGATTCAAACTTACAACATGCCGTAATATATTCTATAACCAACATGATATTCTTTATAGTATCAACACTTAAGATCATAATAGCATTTCTACTTCATGAAATTATCATGTTTAAGACATCAATTTTTTATTCTAATCAATCCACTTATATCACAATACTGTATATATATAATCGACTCGGACCATAAAATTCACATTTCAGCGCTCACCTAATTGCTTTAGTGGAAATTCGAAAGGCCAGAATACGGTATGTCTCTAGAACCTAAAACCTTGGAATTAAGAGGAAAGGGAAAGTCTCTCTCAACTCCTCTGTCTTTCAATCTCTCGAATCTAAGGTGGCGGCACTGGAGTGGCGGCTCCGACGGCGATACAGCGGCAGCATCACTATTTCTATCTAAACTTTAGCTCTCACTCACTGGAACTCAATTGGTTGTGTAGGTAGTGTAACTCTCTTAATCACACAATAAGTAAGAGAATTGAATATAAGGATGTTCAAATTTCAGATTTTCCTTTAGGTGCATGATCACCAGGTGGAGGGGAAATCTTTTCCCCCATGGCCAAATGGCTCTGTCGATACAACTCTGTTGCCCACTTTGTTATCTATGCAATTTTGACAAATTGCAAAATAGGTCCTAAGAGTTTAATCAAGTTACAAAAGTATAATACACAATATTTTATTACTTTACTCTCAATTCAAGTGTAGATAATAGGATCTTAGATAATTTCATAATCTTTCATAAATCCTATCTTAAATTTGAGGAGGATATTATAGAATTATATATTAAAATAATAAATTTACTTAAAAGGTTTGTACTTTAAGGAAATATTTTGATTTATATAAAAGTCATATATTTACACAAAATTAAACCGAAATTCTCTTTTGGCGACTCTAGGCGGCCAACATTCTTTTCTTAATTACAGGCACGATCTCCATAGCTTCTTGAACCATATCAGGAATTACTTGACCTTCTTCCACAGTTACGAGGTTTGGCAATTTCTGCTCTTCTAAATTCCATTGGATTGGAGATCTACATTTCCGCCCGTATAGTGCCTCAAAGGGCGCCATTTCTATTATGCTACTTATCTTTTCATATTTTCCCACCGGAAATAAGATTTTAAATCTTGATACATCTAGTTCTCACCTAGGTGAATACTATATCGTGAGCAATGAGCTTCTTCCAAAATCTTTTCTTTTAGCCCAGCGTCCATGGGGCCGCATAATCGCCCACGAAATCTCAGTATTCATTCGGAATCAACATTGAAAGATGAATCACTTATTCCCTGGAGTGACTCCTTGATCTTCTGGATTCTTTCATCTTGTTGTTGAGTTGTCGCGATCTGATGAAGAATGTCCGGCCTTACTTGAAGACCGGCAAATAAAATTCCGATCCTAACCTCTTCAGGTTTCCAATAACATACATTCTCTAACATTCCCCATTCCTTTGCCATAAGATACGACGTTTTAACCTTTCGACTTAGAGCATCTGCAACTATATTAGCCTTCCCAGGGTGATACTGGATTGTGCAATCATAGTCATCCAAAAATTTCATCCAACGCCTCTGTCTCATATTCAATTCCTTCTGAGAGAATATGAACTTCAAACTCTTATGGTCTGTGAATACCACAAAAGCTACCCCATATAAATAATGTCTCCACTTTCCCAAGGCGAAGACTACCGCGGCTAATTCCAAGTCATGTGTCGGGTAATTCTTTTTGTAAGGCTTTAGCTTTCTCGAGGCGTATGCAATAACTTTACCGTGTTGCATCAAAACACAACCCAAGCCTTCTTTGACGCATCTGTGTATACCATGAAATTCTCTAATCAATCGGGTAAGGCCAATACTGGTGCGGTTGTTAATCTTCTTTTGAGTTCTCGAAAGCTAGCCTCACACTTATCGTTCCATTCGAAAGGGACCTTCTTCTGAGTTAACTTTGTCAATGGTGAAGCAATCTTAGAGAAGTCTTGAATGTATCGTCAGTAATACCCTGCTAAGCCCAAGAAACTTCGAATTTCTGTTACCGTTTCGTGCCTTTTCCACTCAGTTATCGCCTCGACTTTGGATGGATCGACCGCTATCCCATCTCCAGAGATAATATGTCCTAAAAAGGCTACTTGGTTCAACCAAAACTCGCACTTACTAAACTTCGCATACAACTTATGATCTCTTAAAGTCTGTAGAACTCTACGAAGGTGAACTTCGTGCTCTTGATTGGACTTGAATAAATCAGGATATTGTCAATAAAGACTACTACAAACTGATCAAGATATGGTTTGAAAATTCGGTGCATTAGGTCCATAAAAACTGCAGGGGCATTAGTTAGTCCGAAGGGCATTACCACAAATTCGTAGTGCCCGTACCTTGAGTTAAAGGTTGTCTTTGAAATATCTTCTTCCTTAATTCTCAATTGATAATACCCTTGTCTCAAATCCAATTTTGAAAAACACTCGGGACCCTTGCAAGTGATCAAAAAGTTCCTCGATGTGTGGTAGAGGGTACTTGTTCTTGATGGTAACATTGTTCAAGCCTCGATAGTCAATGCATAATCGCAATGACCCTTCCTTCTTTTTCACAAACAGCACCGGATCTCCCCACGGCGAAGAGCTGGGTGGAATGAACCCTTTTTCAAGAAATTCTTGGAGTTGAGCTTTCAATTCCTTGAGTTCGGCTGGGGCCATGCGATATGACTTATTCACAATAGGTGAAGCTCCGGGAACAAGATCTATGATAAACTCCACCTCTCGATTTGGTGGTAGTGTCGTCAACTCTTCTGGGAATACATCAGCGAACTCAACCACCACTGGCACCTCTTTCAACTCAACTTTATCCTTAGGTTTGTTGATAAGGTATGCTATATAACCTTGTCCGCACTTAATAAGTTCCCGACGAGCTTGTGCGGTAGACAACAAGGGTACCCTTAAGGACTTTCGAATACCCTTAAAGCATACTTTTGGTTGTCCAGGGGTAGAAAGGGATACAGTTTTAAGACGGCAGTCTAGTTGCTCAGAGTGCGCGGATAACCAATCCATGCCAAGAATTACATCAAACCCTTGAATCGGTAAGGTAATTAAATCGGCAGAAAAAACTCATTTTTTAATCTTAATCTTACAAGACTTGTAAACTGAGATTGTTATAAATGAGGTCCCTAAAGGAGTATGAACCTCTAGTTCAAAGGTAAGCTTTCAACCTTACGACCTACTTGCAACTAAAATAGGGTGTTACGAAGGAGTGAGATGGTCCTGAATCAAACAATACATTACATGGATACCCAGAAATAAAAAGTATACCTTCCACTACGTCAGAGGCATCATGATCTGTCACTGCTTCACCCTCCTCAGCAAAAGCTCGTCCAGGCACTCTGGGCTTTAGAGAATTTGCAGCCTGTGACAGACCTCCACTGGATGGAGCAAATGTAGCTAGTCCTTTAGGACAATTCTTTATGAAGGGCTCCTGGCTTCCACACCTTAAGCATTTTCCTGCTTTCTTCCAGCATCTAGCTTCACCATGGCCTTTGACCCCACAATGAGAGCAAATGATATCCTTGTATTGTCCCTGAGGGTTCCTTGGTTTATTGTTTGTTTGTGGACCCTTAAAATTCCCTGAGCTCAACTGTCCAATCCTTGGTCCTTTTCCCCAACCTCTTCCTTTTTGCCAGTTCGACTGAGGAGGCCTTAACCTCTTTTCTGCAAATTGAGTGGCATTAAGCTCTATCAATCCACTTTCAATTCTTGTGGCTTTTTCCACTGCTTCTACAAATGACACAATATTTTGCGGGAGTAAGGCTTGTTGTAATTCTGGCCGCAGACATTTGATGAAACGTCGAGTACGACGAGGCTCATCGTCCAGGAGATGAGGGGAAAATCTCACTAGCCGGGAATAAATGGCTTCAAACTGAGGTACTAACATGGTTCCTTGTTTTAATGCACCAAACTCTTCATCACGTTGTTCTCTTACAACGGGAGATACATACTTATCATCGAAGTCTTTAATAAAGTTTCCCCATGTTCTCTCAACCCGATTGTGTTCCCATACCATATCTCTAGATTGCCACCACGACCTTGCTGCATCTTCACACAGGAAGGTGGCGAGAGAAATCTTCAAAGTATCCAAATAATCCAGGACTTTAAATATATTTAGTACTGCAGCAAGCCAAGCTTCATCAATCTTGTCATCTGGTTCTCCGAAGAATTTTGGGGGTTTGAATCGCAAAAATTGCTTCAAGGTTATCAAGAGAGGAAGGCGCAGGGGGGGGGGGGGGATGGACGGTGAACATTACTTTGCAATGACCGTGAACATTCACCCAAGGCGACCATGATTTGTTCAATTTGGCTTGCCACTGGGGGTATTGGTGTCCCCGATGCTTGTCCAAGGGGTATCTGTTGAGGGGACTGGTTATCTTCCGAATTACCTGCCATCTGATCACACGTATGTGTTGAGTCAATGGCTCAGTAATAAGAAAAAGTAATCATTAAAACATCTTAACAAAGATATTAAGTGAAATAATTATCTTAGTCTAAGAAAACATACAACTCATAATTATAAAACACAAATACATAACATGTGGGATAGAAAACATGTAGCATAGTCTTACAACAACAAACAAAAAACGCGGATACGAAAACAGAGAAACAATGACAAGGAAGTCCTAGACACGAAGAACATGAAATAAGTCTAAGGCCATCATGTCCAAACACAATGAACCCACACAATGGGATGTCTAAATCACGATCCTAAATCTGATCCTCAGTCGTCCCCCTCTTCCGAGGGTTCGTCCTTCATCGGGTCATCCTCTTCAGTAGTATCTGAAAGCACATGTGCAAGGGTCCTAAGGCGATCACGAACCAGGACAACCCTCACCGCCCAACGATCCCTATCCTCTCGAACATTTTCTAACTCTTCTCTCAACTCCTGATTCTCGGTACGAACGGCCCTAGCCGCCGCATCAGACTTTCGCTTCCTGATCTCTCCAACAACGGAACGACGAAAGTAACGGTCTTGATCCTGCTACAGGGCATGTACCACTCGATTAGGGTAGGAACCCCAAAGACGCTCTCGTGGACCACCTAATCCACCCCGAAGAGATGGTGGGGCATACACCTGACACGGGCGTGCCCTCTGATACGTAATAGGACGAGGGGTGAATCAGCTCAACCAATGACCACGTTCCCATAACCTGCATGACCATTGGCCTGTCCAAAATCCGAGCCATCGTAGCTTCCGTCGCTTGCCATATCCTATCATCGTCGAGAAAGGTAAGACAACATAATCAATAATGCATGTTCAACAATGAAGGTTAACTTATGTCAACACGACACTAGACTCCAAGGATCCTAACCTGACTTTTACGCCTAGGCTCTGATACCACTTGTAACAGCCCGAGTCCCGGGTTTGGATCCGAAAGTGGGTAAATCCCGAGTCCGGGCATGTGAACGGTGTAACAAAGAAATACATTCTAAATCTAAACCCAAAAGTACGAAATCCGATTTACAAACACAAACTGCAACTAACAGTAATGACTAAATGATAAATTTCAATTAAATACATAAGTTTTAGGATATATATACAACAAAAGTATTCAAGGTTTAGTTTTCAAATATCATAGATATACATATAATAAAAGACTTCAATACAGATAATATCCGAAACTGAGCAAAATTTGAGGTGATCTAATCGAGACCCGTACTACCGACTCCTGAAATACCTGTAACTGAAAATTTCCAACATAGAACGCGTAAGTTGATCGTCCAACTTAGTGAGGATGGGTGCTCGAGTGCGTATGATGAGTGATGCAAGCATTTTAGTTCGTAAACGTATAATAAAACCAACATAATTCAGACATCAGTTAAGTAAATGACATAATCATTTAATATAATTCATATACCAGATTTACTGAGTGCCGACTTCTCTTACCCTCCATGCAGATAAACCAAACACACCAGTAAGGAGCGACCTTACACAGACAGATGCATTGACAATGTCTCTGCTCATAAGTTTTGACTTCACAAACCAAGTATAACTCCATAGTTGGCTCGTGGTCGGGTTGCAGGTAAGATCAGGGCAATCTCGCAGACCTCGTCTACTAAGATTGTCGTTAATCTACCGTCAACCAAATATTTGGGCCCACATAAAATAGATATAATAAAACAAGCATATCAATATATCTTCATTTCGACCTTAAATGCATAAATTCATCACTTATTCAAACTTACAACATGCCGTAATATATTCTATAACCAACAGCATATTCTTTATAGTATCAACACATAAGATCATAATAGCATTTCTACTTCATGAAATTATCATGTTTAAGTGGATTGATTAGAGTAAAAATTTTAAGTCTTAAACTGGAAATTAAGAGGAAAGGGAAAGTCTCTCTCAACTCCTCTTTGTCTTTCAGTCTCTCGGATCTAAGGTGGCGGTACTGGTGTGGCGGCTCCGATGGCGGTACATCGGCAACACCACTCTTTGTATCCTAAACTTTAGCTCTCACTCACTGGAACTCAATTGGTTGTGTAGGTAGTGTAACTCTCTTAATCACACAATAAGTATAAGTAAGAGAATTGAATATTAGGATGGTCAAATTTCAGATTTTCCTTTAGGTGCATGATCACCAGGTGGAGGGGAAATCTTTTCCCCCATGGCCAAATGGCTCTCTCGATACAGCTCTGTTGCCCATTTTGTTATCTATGCAATTTTGACAAATTGCAAAATAGGTCATAAGAGTTTAATCAAGTTCCAAAAGTATAATACATGCACAATATTTTATTACTTTACTCTCAATTCAAGTGTAGATAATAGGATCTTAGATAATTTCAGAATCTTTCATAAATCCTATCTTAAATTTGAGGAGGATAATATAGAATTATCTATTAAAATAATAAATTTACTTAAAAGGTTTGTACTTGAAGGAAATATTTTAATTTATATAAAAGTCATATATTTACACAAAATTAAACCGAAATTCTCTAGGGTTTCACAATACATGCTCTCTATTAATAGGTGTAAGAAGACAACCAAAAGTCAAGAGTTATATGCATCACTATGGGTCTATTTGGATGAGTTTTGGCTCGGTTTCGCGGGTCTCGATTTAAAAAAAAATTTTTGGGTGGTTTCGATGAAACCTTTGAGACCTCATTTGAATAAGTTTTGGATGTTGGATTTTGTGGTTTGAATAAGTTGAAACCCCACTTAAATTGGGTTTGGATGTTTGGGTTTAGGGGAAAAAGTAGGTGGTGGGTGTCAAATCAATGTATTTTTTAGTGAGATTTGGGGGAAAAAAGTAGGTGGTAGATGTCAAATAAATGTTTTATAGGTTTGAAGAGTTTGAGTTTGAGTTTGAGTGTGAGTTTCTGAATAAGTTTTTGATGATTTTATGAGTTTGGCGAAAACTCATTTAAAAGAGTTTTGATTCGGTTTAGGGGAAAAAGTAGGTGGTGGGTGTCAAATCAATGTATTTTTTAGTGAGATTTGGGGGAAAAAAGTAGGTGGTAGATGTCAAATAAATGTTTTATAGGTTTGAAAAGTTTGAGTTTGAGTTTGAGTGTGAGTTTCTGAATAAGTTTTTGATGATTTTATGAGTTTGGCGAAAACTCATTTAAAAGAGTTTTGATTCGGTCTCGCGGGCCAAAACCCTTCCACATACACT
>JAYDYQ010000355.1:0-37789 GCA_034814905.1 Penstemon davidsonii | reverse complement strand
CCTTAGCAGCCTCCGTAGACGAAGTACTCCCGCCTAGTACTTTATTTGCCCCGGTCATTTGGATTAAGGTCGAGGTCGGAATCATATCCTCGGAATGAGGCCTTTTGTTTAAAGCCTGCCCGGAAACACCGGATGTGTTTTTCTTACTAGGACTGTTCTTCGATTTAGAGGGGGAGTCGGGAATCTCTACAATTGGCTCCTCCCCGGACGTAGTGTGCACGGATTTTAGTGGAGGATCGACCTTAGTTTTTCCGTGATCGTTTTTGGGGGCCTCTGATTGTATTGGACTTGCTTTCAAATTAGGATCGATTTTATTCTTGCCTCGATCAGCTTTCAATGTTTTTGGTGCCTCTGAGGAGGACTTGGATTCTTTGTTTTTGGGTTTAGGAGTTTTTTCTTTCTTGGGTTTGATGAACCTGGTTGGGTCGAGCTTGGTACCAACTAATCCGTCCATGGTCAAGTGTCTAGAGAAGAAAGACTTCGGACAATATGATCGACCTAAGAGCTCCGATGCGCGAAATTAGTATTTCAAATGGTACGAAACTTATGAACTTCTCGCATATTTATAAGGAAGAGAAAAGTCGCCTTTGGGAGTCCAACAGTCGCAAATTCCAAAGTTTTTCCGATCTGCATCGTGGAGATCGATTGATTATTATTTCCTATGTTGGGTAATATGTCACCTGCGGTTCGATATCTATATTCCTATTCGGACCATTCGAACACTTACAGAGGCTACTATCTGATTAAGTTATATTTTAAGTTGGGATAAAATTATCACGTCGGGAAAAAATTATCACGTCGGATGTTGACACATCGTAAGAGCAAAAGAGGATTTATAAATGTTCGAAAATAGATACAATGAAAGGAGGAACCTATCATCTATTACAAAATATTTATAATTATTTAATCACTCTGCATCGTCCTCGTCCCCGGTACTACCCTCGACATCTACATCCTCATCACCTGTCGCCTCTTGTTCGTCGTCGTCCGAAGAGGTGCTTTCTTCGTCATCATCCTCCTGGTCATCCTCCCCTGAGCTCGAGCTCGAACTGGACGATGCTACCTCCAGCATATCAGGATTAGGCATAGGAACCCCAAACTCTTCTACAAAGGGGGCGAACTCATGTGTCTCCCAATTCTAGGAACTCGAGGATGCAGTTTGATAATCTTTTCCACGAGAATTCTTCATGATATCCATGAACTTTACATATTCTACCATCTTGTCGGGAATGACCTTTGCGGCAGCCAACTGTTGGACACCTTTGTAGAAAGTAGTCTAAAGGATTTCGCCGACCCTTTTTCGAGCTATAGCGTCCAGGGCGGGGGACTCCAAAAACTCCCTTATTGAGCTCAGGCGCGACTCCTCTTTTCCACGTTGATAAGACAGCTCTGAGTCAGTCTTGGTTTGCGCGAGTTCTTCTTCGAGCTATTTCACCCTGTCCTCGAGTAGACTCTTCTCAGCGACAACCTTAACTAAGTCCTCCTCGACCGCAGGAGTATACTTGAACTTCGACTCCTCCAGTTCTTTCTGGACCGCAAGGAGTTTTTGACGAAGTTTGGCTTCTTCAAAGAGGGAGTTTTGATAGGCCAGGTGGACTCGGTCAGACTCATCTTCGAGCAGCGAGGTACGATTAAGTTCTGTGAGGAAACAATCCCCGATCTGCCAAGAAACAAGACGACGGTTAATATTCTGTATAAACGTCTAAGAATTATCACTCCAAATGTTTCTTTAACTCATGATGAGCTCGCACAAATCGACCTAGTATATCGAGGTCATTGTGAGCCAGAAGTTCTTCCTGATCCTCCGCGAATCTTCCCGCCATGAAGATTTTTATAGCTTTGTCATGTTCGTTCTCTCCAGTCGGGCCGCGGTCACTCCGAATGGATCCTCCCTCAGGATAACCCGATGCTCGGTGGCCTTTAAGCTGATTTTCGATAAAATCCACCATGTCAGGTTTTTCTCGACCCGGACGGCGAGTAAGGGGTGTTCGATGTCGACCCCATAATCCTGCCCTCCTCTTCGCCTCAGGAGCTCCCTCCTAGTTTTCCCGAGTTCGTCGGTTACTAATCTCCATGCCCTTCATCTTTCTCATGGTGAACAAGCTGTATCCCAATCCAGACGACGTAGAAGGACCAGCTTGGTCTGTTGGAAAGACCATTCGTAACGGTTCGGGATTCTCTGGCTCCTCGACGGTTTGCTTTTGAGCAGTTTGAGCAGGATTGCTTTGTGGGGGAACAGTGGATCGATTACCCGGTACTTGAGGAATTCTGGCTTGCCGCCTCGATTGACCTGGCATTTTCTTTGAGGTGGAGGCCACAGTTTTACCGACTATGGAAGCCCGATAAGACCCGACCATGTCACCTGAAAAGCAGATGATATTTATAAGGTTGGAGATTTAGGACAATAGGTCTAAAGAAGATAGACTAAGAATTTGAGCTTACTCAACGATCGGGTATCGACTGCATACGCGTGCTCGAACGTGGCTTTACTAAGGCCCGCCTTTCGAAGGACGGGCTCTAGGATCAGAAATGCCGACTGATATAGATCGGAATGCATCTCGGCGACGGCCTTATCACTAATGCCCTGCTTAAGTGAGCCCACGAATTCACGCTTCCCGCACACCCAGTCACGTCGACCTGTCCATTGATGAGGGCCCATCTCCGAACTCCCCTCCGAAACTGGCGCATCGGGTCCCTTGATAAAGAAAAATTGTTTCTTCCAATCAAGTGAGTTGGTAGAAACAATTGTGGATAAGATCGATTGGTTTGGCCGTTGTGAAAAATACACGAACCCTGTATTAGAGGCCGATGAGTTGCTAACTTTAAAGAATTGCCAAAAGTTCTGGAAATTGTCACGTTTGCCTTTGGCTTTCATTAGCACACTGAAGGCTATCAAGTATCCAATGGAATTGGGTAGCATCTGCGCAGGAGCAAGAGCGAATACATCCAGAATTTGATCGACCAGGGGTGCAAAGGGGATCCGCAGCCCATAAGCAAATTGTTTAGCGTAGAAGGCTTGACACCCCTCAGGCGGCTGGTTCACTCGTTGAGAAGAAGTCGGAATAACCAGCGAGTATCCTTCGGGAAGATATTTTCCAATCTCAGCCTCAAGATCAGCTTTACTCTCGATCGGGTCATATGAACAGACTATCTCATCTACCCGTTTCTCAGTCTTCTGAGCTCGAGCTGGGACGTTAGTAGTAGTTTTCTTCGGAATGGAGTCTAGATCGAGGATTCTCACTATACATCCATGACCGACGGGATACTTCATTATTTCGTGTTTTTCCAACGCCCCGACCTCATCCTCTTCACTATCGGAGTCTGAATCTTCTTCACGCTCGGCATTGGACTCAGTATTTTGTTCTGCATTACCTTCGGGTTCAGGTATCTTATGTCCAGACGTTCCCTCGCCAGCATCCGACTCCAACACCCTCTCGACTTGTTCGATGATCTTATTCGCCTCGTCGGGAGAATTTGCAGTAGTTTTGAAGGTATCGATTAGTTCATCCATTGACCCTAGATCGGAATCTGCTCTCGGAGGAATGGTGGCTGGATTCTTTGGGTTCTCAGAAGTAGACATTTCAGGAGTTTGTTGTGATGGTCGACGAGAAATTATGCTTTCTATCGATGTGAGTACTCCGATCTGCGGTAAAAATTGAGAAAGTATGGCTGTCTCTTAAGGTCAACGCGTATATATAAAGGTTAAAAGGGTAAATTGCAAATTAAACCCCGAGTAACCGCGACGGTTAAGCTCCCACTCAGTATATTGAAGATTAACTTTTATAAAAATGGCACTTACGGTCCCCTAAGTTTTTGGAAGTTGGTTTTTCAGCTCGATATTATGAAGATGTGCACTCTTTTTCCCTTTGCTCGGTTTTTGTCCCACAGGGTTTTTCCGAGTAAGGTTTTTAACGAGGCATATCCGACTCAAGACCATTCAAGACTCGATCTTCATTATTTATTTCTCTGTGTCTCATATTTTGCTATGACTTCGAGGCAGAGTAAACAGATCGAGAACTCCGACCGCCAATGTTTTGAAGCATCCTGCCTTTCCAAAGGCCCGTCTAGAGAAAATGTGCGCTCTTTTTCCCTAGCTCGGTTTTTGTCCCATTGGGTTTTTCCGAGTAAGGTTTTTAATGAGGCATATTCAAACTTGTACTATGATGCTGCGTTTACTTCTCCGAGCTTCAGCTTCACTTACGCTCGAGAAGTGGGGGAGTATTGATGATGGATATTTTGTATACGCCATTTTAGGAAATACCTCTGCTCGAGATCGACCAGGAAAGGTATTCTCCGACCAGAAGAACTAAGTCTCCAGCCAAGTCAGACTGATAGCTCGGGATTCCTCTTTCCGATCTACCTAACTCCTCGGACTTATCATGAGCCCGACCACAGGCCTGGACAGCTGGCCGAGATATCTTCCCCTGTGGAGGGTCTAGCTAGCCCATCACTGTTCCTATATATACCACCGCATTTATGACATCAGGGGGACACGTTTTCCAAGAAACACTCCAGCTCGGACTTAGAGTTCGGATTAGGCTTTATCTCGCTTAACTTTGTATTTGATCTAGCTAGTTTTACGGCATCCAATACCGCCTGAATAGACCTATTTTGTAATCTGTGTTTGATCTGATTATTAATATACATTCACCATCTACTTGACTTATTTATTTAATATACATTCACCATCTGATTATTAATATACATTCACCATCTACTTGACTTAGAGTTCGGATTATTAATGTCTCGACTAAGGGTGAAAGTCGTTGCTACGAACCTTAGATCGGAAAAAGACTTGTGTGAAAAATCAAATTGTCTGGACCACGAGTGAGAACTATTGTTACGACTGTTGGCTCGAAAAAGACTTAAGAAATAATACAAAGTTGAGTAAAATCTCTTGAACTCACTGTTCGAAAATGTCTGAGAGTAAGGTTAAAATCTGTTGATATAACTCTTTGCTCGAAAAAGACTTAATATCAGAGGATAAATAGCATATTGGGCCCCTTAGTTTTGAAGAAATGACTTTCCACTTCGAAAGCCGCGGATTTTATCAAGCGTCTCTCACTGATATATACTCTTTTTCCCTTGCTCGGTTTTTATCCCCCTGGGTTTTTCCGAGTAAGGTTTTTAATGAGGTATATCCGACTCAAGACTGTTCAAGACTTAATCTCTGTTTTTTATTTCTCCGCTTCTCAGATATTGCAATGTCTTCGAGGTAGAGTAATCAGATCGAGAACTCCGCCCTCCTGTGGGTTGAAACATCTTGCTTTTCCAAGGCCCATTCAGAGAAAATATGCGCTTTTTTTCCCTAGCTCGGATTTTGTCCTACTGGGTTTTTCCGAGTAAGGTTTTTAATGAGGCATATCAGATCTCGTGCTACTATGCTGTATTTACTTCTCCGAGCTTCAGCTTCACTTATGCTCGAGAAGTGGGGGAGTATTGATGAGGGGTATTTCGCATATGCCTTCTTAGGAAATACCTCTGCTCGGGATCGACTCGTTTTCCGACCAGGAGGTATTCTCCGACTAGAAGAACATAGCTTTCCGATCAGGTCATGTTGATAGCACAAGATCCTACTTTCCGATCTGCTTCTATCCCCGGAATTACTGTGGGACCGACCTACAGCTTTGTACAGCTGGCCGAGAGGTATTCTCCTACGGACGGTCCAGCTGGCTCATTACTGTTCCTATATATACGCGGCGCATTTATGACATGAGGAGGGGGGCACTATTCCCAAGAAACACACCAAGATCGGACTCTCAGCTCGGAATAGGCCATAGCTTGCTTTTCTTTATATTTGTCTAGCTAGTGGTACGGCATCCCGTAATGCTCGGATAGACCTACTTTGTAACTTGTAACTGGATCTCAATATTAATATACACATTTACAAGCTCGATACATTTATTGTTTTGCTCGACCTTTCCTTACTTGGCACGAACGAAAAAGAGCTAAATCAACTCTGGAGGTGAGACAATTGGATCACTGCTTGTGAATCAACAACAAAGCCGGAGGTAAAAATCGCATATCACCCCTTTTATGTTTATTGTTGTTGTTTGATTCAACCTTTTTGCATACATAAGGTGGAAATCATATCTTGGGACTGATGGGTGCCTCGGAAAAATTTTAAATTCCGCACTCTCGTTGTTCTGACAACCGAGGTATCCCAACAAACTCCAAGTTTTGGGAAAAAGTTAAACTATGATCAGGTCAAAGAATCTGATCGTTTGAGGATCGTTGCCAGTCAAAAATTTCTTTTAGAACTACAGCATGCAAAAATGTAAATCGATGATAATGAGAAACTCCGACTACAAACACAGGATGCTTTCGTAATTGAAGATTGTCAACAACACATAGCAAATATTGCTCTAAAAATTTGAAAAAACAAATATGAAAAAGGAATTCCGATTAATAAAGGGATCACATACACCATGAATTATTTCATAAGTTAGAGAGAATTTGAAGATACAAGTTCGAAATATTTATATCCTATACAGATCGAAATTAAAAGCTATTCTTTACATCCTATGCTTCGAATAATCGCCCTCGGATAAGGAAACACTCGCAGCGAAGCCGCATAGTTGTGTAATAGATGGGGGCCTATTACTCAATCTGACCTTCACTTGCTTGGTTGAGGGTCCCTTTAGAGCTCGAACCAAACCAGGACACCTTTTATATGCTTAGCTGGATCGACACCCAATACAACTGCAAATCTCGAGCTTCCTAAATGTAAGAACTTTGGCAACTTCTTAAATGTATCGCCAACAGTAGCAACAAATGGAATATAGGAAGGCTCGAGCAGACATGCCGTTTGCAGTAGGTAACCATTATTCCATCGACAGAACATCAACCTGGGAAGGTTATGATGTGACTGTGATAAATTGGAAAAATGGTTACTAATCTCCCGACCTCATATATGACAAGGGATCGGAGAAACCGCCGTATACGAGCAAAACTACATTTCTGAATCCACCCATACCAAATTGTGACTCATTGCCAAACATAGCAAGTCTATCAGGAGGCTACTTATAGTAAACATAAAGGTAGTCTAACGACCAAAATACGAAGGGATCAACGGTATGGATCAATCTTCGGGAATTACGCTATCTACAACAACTTGTAATAAATGCTAAAAGACTCTTTAGCGCACCTATAGGGTCGGAAAATAGCAAGAACGAAATATGAGGGAAAATATAATTTTTCCTACCTTCAACGGGCAGAATTCAAATTGAAGAGTATATATAGATCGGGGGACTGAAGATTGAAGACAGACTTGCACAATTCAAGATCATATCATATGAACAAGTTCCATCAATTGAGTCATCTAATCGCTACGCATATTCAAGTGTTGACGAAGCAAAGTGTTGAGGAAAAAAAAGATCAATCAACTTTTATATCTGAGTGATATTCAACTGTTGTTGTAAGGAGTGTGATTTGACCGTAACTCGTTAGAACACGGAAAACAGTAAATAAGAACCAATAAGATCAAGTAAATGGGGGTAAAAACTGATTTATTAGTAATAATGATCTAGAACTGTACAAAAGAGGGTTTGATCAAAAGCTATAGAATGCCGTATACAAATAAGTAATACAAGAAGAGCATATCGATCTAGCTAATCCGAGCAGCAGTGTGTGGAATATCCTATGCCAAAAAAGGTCCCCTACATCACTAAAAGTACTAGTATTGACTTGTATCCATGATAGAGCCCTAAGGCCCAAGGCCCAAGGCTTGGTGCGGCCCAGGAGTTGATCTGGTAGTTGTGATCGGACGTGTAGATCGATAATGCTTCTTCTTATGTTTTCGGATCTGAAATGTTTGTCTTGATCTATATCGATGAAAGCCTCCTACCAAGGGAAAAAGAGTACATATCCTTCGTGATATACGGGTTTGTCAATGCATGGATGCTATGTTGTAGCGAACTTTGAGCATAGCATAATTTCTTCAAGAGTTGAATTTTCAATTTTCCTGGGCAGAAGGACGAATCGTCGCCATTCCTTCCAAATTAAATGAAATTAGAGGGTTTTTTATTGAGAAAATCGATTTACTCGTGATCAATCTAGACCAAACTGAAGGATATTGACATCAGATCTAAGTTATATCTTGTTGTCCGGGGAAAATGAAGACAATCCATGCCCAAACCTTAAGATTGGAATTTTTTACTAACTTAATGGTTTTATTCCTTTATGGATCGTAGATCGTAGTGATCGTATATCGTAGATCATAGATCGAGCTTTACCGATCGATGGTTTATGCTCAATATTTACATGGGGAGTTTTACCAAACAAATGGTCTTACACAATATTTGTCGATCAAGGAGTTTATGCCAAATTAATGGTTTTACTCATTATTTCTTGAACAAGAGTTTATACCAAATTAATGGTTTTACTCAATATTTTCGATTAAGGAGTTTATACGAAAAATGGTTCTACTCCATAAATTTCGAGCTCGGAGTTATATGAACAAATTTTACTCTTATTAATTTCGATCCTTGGGACGAACAAAAGTTCTTGCCTGATTTCGATCACAGAGTTATACAACATATTTACTCTTGTTAATTTCGAGGATAGAGTTATATCAATAGATTTTACTCTTTAACTCTCTTTAGAAATTTCGATCACAGAGTTATATCAAAAAAATTTACTCTTGTTACTTTCGATGCTCAGGACGAACAAAAGTTCTTGCTTGATTTCGATCAAAGAGTTATATCAATATATTTTACTCTTGTTAATTTCGATCCTTAGGACGAACAAAAGTTCTTGCTAGATTTTGATCACAGAGTTATATTAATAGATTTTACTATTGTTAATTTCGAGCATAGAATTATATTAATAGATTTTAATCTTTAACTCTCTTCATAGATTTCAATCACAGAGTTATATCAACAGATTTTACTCTTGTTAATTTCGATGCTCAGGACGAACAAAAGTTCTTGCCTGATTTCGATCACAGAGTTATATCAATAGATTTTACTCTTGTTAATTTCGATCCTCCGTACGAACAAAAGTTCTTGCCTGATTTCGATCACAGGGTTATATCAACAAATTTTACTCTTATTAATTTCGATCCTCAGGACGAACAAAAATTCTTGCCCGATTTTGATTTTCCTCTTGTTAATTTCGATGCTCATGACGAACAAAAGTTCTTGCTTGATTTCGATCACAAAGTTATATCAATAGATTTTACTCTTGTTAATTTCTAGCATAGAGTTATATCAATAGATTTTACTCTTTAACTCTCTTCAGAAATTTCGATCACAAAGTTATATCACATATTTTACTCTTGTATTTCGATGCTAAGGACGAACAAAAGTTCTTGCCTGATTTCGATCAAAGAGTTATATCAATAGATTTTACTCTTGTTAATTTTGATCCTCAGGACGAACACAATTTCTTGCCTGATTTCGATCACAGAGTTACATCAACAGATTTTACACTTGTTAATTTCGATCCTCAGGATGGACAAAAGTTCTTGCTTGATTTCGATCACAGAGTTATGTCAATAGATTTTACTCAGGACGAACAAAAGTTCTTGCCTGATTTCGATCACAGAGTTATATCAATAGATTTTATTCTTGTTAATTTCGATCCTCAGGACGAACAAAAGTTCTTGCCTGATTTCGATCACAGGGTTATATCAACAGATTTTACTCTTATTAATTTCGATCCTCGGGACGAACAAAAGTTCTTGCCTGATTTCGATTTTGCTCTTGTTAATTTCGATGCTTAGGACGAACAAAAGTTCTTGCTTGATTTCGATCATATACTCTTGTTAATTTCGAGCATAGAGTTATGTCAATAGATTTTACTCTTTAACTCTCTTCAGAAATTTCGATCACAGAGTTATATCAACATATTTTATTCTTGGATTTCGATGCTCAGGACGAACAAAAGTTCTTACATGATTTCAATCACATAATTATATCAATAGATTTTACTCTTGTTAATTTAGATCATCAGGACGAACAAAAGTTCTTGCCTGATTTCGATCACAGAGTTACATCAACAAATTTTACTCTTATTAATTTTGATCCTCAAGACGAACAAAAGTTCTTGCCTGATTTTGATCACAGAGTTACATCAATAGATTTTACTTTTGTTAATTTCGATCCGCAGGACGAACAAAAGTTCTAGATTTTACTCTTGTTAATTTTGATCCTCGGGACGAACAAAAGTTCTTGCCTGGTTTCTATCACAGAGTTATATCAATATATTTTACTCTTGTTAATTTCGATCCTCAGGACGAACAAAAGTTCATACCGATCACAGAGTTATATCAACACATTTTACTCTTATTAATTCGATCATGACGAACAAAAATTCTTGCCTGATTTCGATCACATAGTTATATCATTAGATTTTACTCTTGTTAATTCTTTATTCAATTTTGAGCAAGCAGACAGCTTAATCTCAATTAATTTGTGAAAACTCAATTATAAACAACAATCTCAAATAAAAGTAACCAAGAAATAGCCATCTTAAATTTCACAAACAACAGCAAAAAAAATAAAAAAAAATCCTTGATTCACAAGTAAACCAAGCAGGTAGCTGAAACTAATTCTCACCAAGGTGACCAATGGAATAATACAATAGCAAACAGGCAGCTGGCAGCTGAATAATGATCTCACAATTTCAAAGTCATGCAACCAGCACTAAGTAAATCTCCCTATAGCAACCAATGAAATTAATCAAATTAATTCAAGCAACCAGCAGATCACATAACAAGCAGCTCAATTAATTTGAAGAAGTTCTTCACCAACAAATGAAACAAGCAGCTCAATTAATCAACCAGACAGCCCAAATCTCCATTAAACAAACGAATGAAAATGGACTCATGAAAATGAGAGGACCAGTTGTATCTCACCAATGTTCAACAACAGCCACGTATAGGAGGCCCGAAGTGAAGCCCAAACTATAATCTCCCAAAATGATCAATGTCACCCAAAATTAATTAATTACCCAAGCAATAGAGGCAATTCTGAGAATATTTACGGGAGGAATTTGATCAATTCAGTCGCAATAAAACAACAGCAAAGAACAGGGATCTTTAATCGTCGAAGAACAAAACTCAATTCCCACGCTTCAAACAATTAAATCCACAATTGACCCTCCAAATCACCTCTACATAACTCCAGTAATGATCCAGTGAAGAAGAATCAATTCAATTATGCCTCAAGGAGACGCAATTGAATCTCCAAATGATAATAGCGATGAACTCCAATTCACTAAATACAAATGAAATCACTAAATTCTGCCCCCAAAGTGAAGTATAAGCTTTTGTTGGTCCCAAGTTGTTAGATGAGGTCTAGAGGGGGGGTGAATAGAGCTCTAAAACTTTTGGCTTTAAAATTCTCTAACTTTATCTATGAGCAGACTAAGCTGATAAAGATTCGAAGTTGACTAAGCTGATCGCGCACAAAGCTTTGAACAGCAGAGTTGACCACTCTTCTGATTTTACTTAGCTGATTTTGAGAAAATCAGAGTTTTAAATAACTTATTTGGCAGCGGATTTATCAAGTGTTTTTCACAAGTAGGTTTCTTTACTTAAAAGATTTTATCCCCAGTTTTTTCAAACTCCTTTTTAAAATCTTTAACAGTTAACTTAAGTGTTTGAAAGCTTTTGAAAAATATGCAAGAAAAAATGCAAATTTAAACACAGTCAATTTTTATAGTGGTTATATGGATGTAAATCATTTAGTCCACTCTTCCAAGTCACTTAGATCTTGGGTTATACTATAAACACAAAGTTTACAATATACAATGCTTGCGCCAAACAACAAATGAAATGGCCACAAGTGCGCAATAGGAAATCACTAAGAAAATCTATACAAGTAATATAACTCACTAAGATGGAGATCTACTTCTCACAACTTTCTCTTTTTACAGAATCTGTGACGGCCCGACTCCACGGGTCCGTCGAATAACAGTCAAAAAATTATTATTATTTTGAAAAAGAGTTAAAATATCGAAACTTTTTTTTTTAAACAGAAACGATAAATCAAAAGTTTTAAAGCGAAATCGGTTTAAAATAAAATAAGAACAATTTAAATTACTAAGTTTTTTTTTTTTTTTTTTTGGCGAAAATAAAATCAACTTCCATAGTAGAGGTTTAAAGCGGAAACATTTAATCATAACATATCAAAAAAAATTGAACAAAATCAACAAAGAGAGATAAATAAGTAATTTATGAAAATCTTGTATCTTTTGCGAAATTATAAATCAACTTTAACGATTTAAATTTTCTATACAAGGTTTTAAACAAAATCGAGAAAGAACCTAAATCGACAAAAAAATATAACTACTCTCCCAAAAACTAGGGTGGGACCGCAATCGTGATGACCTAACCGCAACTCGACTATTATTTTCCAGAACAACTGAAATGAAAAGAATGAAACATGGAACGCATAAGTTGATCGTCCTACTTAGTGAGGCTGTGGTGCGAATTTGCATGGTCTGATGTGTGGATGCAACATATTATATAACGTAAGCATGTTATCAAGCAAATTAAGCATATATTCAAGACGGAAGAAACACGGAATTCACATAATAAAGAATTACTGATGCCGTCCTGCACTTACCCTCCATCCTCAGTCTGATGTCCATCCAAACACACCAAGTAAGGAGCGACCTTACGATCTAATATGCATCGACATGTCTTTGCCTAAGTTTGTCCTTACTCCCCAAGTGTTCCTCCCCACTTGGATTGTAAGGCCAGGCCTATGGGTAACCGTGACAATCTCACAGGCCCTTGTCGTCCAGGTTGGCATCGGGTCCATATACCAATCAAAAGGGACTCACACAAAATCGAAAACAAACGGAAACACAAAATCGAAAACAGACGGAAACATAACATATCAAACATATTTAACATATTATCAACATTTAACAACTTATCAAATGCAAATTTTGGGTATCATGATAGTTTAGTAAAATATATTCGCAACTAGTAGATTTGGATGTAGCATGCATTGGATTATCATGTTGATATACTAAGGATTTCATGCGAGTAATGTCGACGTAACAAGTCCAATATCTTTGTAACAACATGCAATAGAAATTATAATATAACATATGCTTTGATTATTAAGAGCATAAGTAAATGTTTGACTCGATCTATTAGCACATCGGACCGACATACAAATTCAACACACAAAGCTCACCTTTGTTGCTTAGTATAGCGACTAAGCTCCACAAATGAAGCTTATCCGAAATATGAGCAAGTACGTATACGACTTAGAATTTATCTAACAACCTTACTTAAACATAACTAATGAAAATCCTACAAAGGATTTGCTAAACTAACACATCACACAAAAATGCTTAGAACTTACGACATCAACACCACTTAAGAGTAATTGTTTTCAAAACTCAGAATACTAATTACATAAAGCAGCGCCAAAACAACAAATTTTTCCCTTCATTTTTCATATTCACGAAACAGCCCCTAAACTTTTAAAAACATCCATTTTTGCGAAAATTTGGAACAAACTTTAAATCAAAGGATTTTTAACTAAACCCATATCGAAAATCAAATAAAAACAGAATATTAAGTATCTTGTTACTTCAAAAATCAAATCTTTAAAAATCCCACAAGTTTAAAACTTTTCAAAAATACCCTCATAGTTTTCAAAAACTTAATAAAATCAACTTTCTTGAAAAATAATTCAAGATCCAAGCATCTAAGCAATATTTAAAAATAATCAAGCATATTTTCAATATTAAACTGAGACTAAAAATAAGTTTTAATAACTTTTCACAAACTAACTATGAGAAACAAAAAGTTCTTTAATTATATTTTACAAATTTTCAATTTTAAAACACAAGTGACCTAAGCACTACTTCAAATCAATTAATCAAAAGTTCGTAAAAGTAATTATGTAAAAACAGTGACAAAACAACACCTTTGCCCCCTTATTTTCAGATTTATAAAAATAACCCCAAAAGTTTCAAAAACTTCTTTTTTGCAAATAAAATCGGAGCAACTTTAAAACTAATAATTTTTAAGTAAACTCAAACCAAATATCAAACAAAACAGAGATTTTCAGTCCACTTTTACTCCCAAAAAAAAATCGCAGCCCTAACCCTTAAACTTTTAAAACCTTTCAAAAATACCCCCCTTAAAGATTCGAAAATTAAAAACATTAACTTTCTTACAAAATTAAATCAAGATCCAAACATATAAGCAATATCTAAAAAAGACCACATCAAAGTCATTATATATCTAATATTAAATATAAACTCAACAATTTATCACAAAAGCTACAAGGATAAATTAAACTTCTTCAATATATACTTTAAAGATAAGAAAGTAAAATCACAATGATTAAAGAACACAAGCATAGGAAAATCTTTACCCAAAGCAACGAAGGGGATGAAGCTCTCTTCATTTCCAGACCTCCGAAGGTAGTGGTGGCGGCTCCGGTGGCAGTGGTGGCGGCTCCGGTGGTGGTCATAACAAAAGCCCTCAAATCCTTATTTTTCACCAATTTCAAACGTCTGCCGATTAACTTCGAGAGATGAAAACGACGATCCGAACGGTCAATAAGTAGTCCCATGTGTGTAGGACCTTCACGCAAAATTTGGGCATTATCCAACGGTGGACAAAGATGGAATGGTCGAAAAACCGAGACTGGTTTGTGTAAATCCGAAAATTGTATCTTTCTAGTGTGTTGTCTCTTTTCTCTTTCTTATTTTCTTTATACTATATAATGTGTATGTAAATGAGATAAATGAGAGGATAAAAATCTGATCTTAAGTGTATATGACAAGTATATATACATTGGGAAGAGAGGGAGATATCATGCTTAATCTTTTAATTCCACCAATGCATGTATACATTGGGTAGAACAATTCCTCCCCCCAAGACCATGCTTTAGCAGCCCTTAGGCTGTCCTAGGAGAGAAATTATTGCTGTTAGCAGCCTACAAGAGTCAGGGGCGAATTTTCACTCTCCCCCCTAAAGTTTTAAAAACTTACATTTTACCCCTTAAAATAAAATTTTTGTGCATCCAAACCCGAAAAATTTCAAAAAGGTCTTAATCTAATTTTAAAGTAACTCTTATATTTTGGATTATTTCAAAGTTTAAAAGATCACAAGATTTAATTAAATTGAATATTTTAGTTCAAATTAATGCTTAACTTCAAGAATAAAACGTGGCACATGAAATTGGGTTAAAAATCCAATCAAAAGGGTCCGAAATTTTTGGGGCGTTACAATCCTCCCCCCTTAAAAGAATTTGGTCCCCAAATTCGCTCTTGAGATTCGCGTGGTCCAGGTAACGCCGATGTATCTTCTTTTCTAGCTCCCGAAATGTTTCTTCCTTAGTTTGTGTGCGTCATAAAACTTTTACTTGTGGAATCTGCAGCCTTCTTGACTAAAATGAGTGTGCGAAAAATGTTCTCCCATACATTAGACGTTTTCAAAACTCTGACGTATCTTTTTCTCTAACTCCCAAGTTGCCTTTTTTATACTCTGGCCGCGCCATAATGGAATTTACTTGTTTCTTCATCTAGATGAGTATGCAAACATGTCTTCGTTTGTATGTTAGATAATTCTGAGGATCTTAAGATATGCAGTCAGGTTCACGAGGATGATCGATGTAGTACTTCATATATGTTACGTATAATCATGACGCGGTAGAATGGGATACGATGATAATTTCAACTCCTATGCCGCGGATTAAGATTCTTCTCAAAAGAAAAACTACTCACATAACAATACATAAGATCAATTTAACCCAGGGAATTCAAAAGGTATTAATGGCATTTGACTTGGGGTTCTCACAAGGAACTAAATGAGTCAAATAAAGAGACACGATAAGAATTAGAAAAGATGATCGAATCAAGGTGCTCAAGACGACAGGATAAGAATTAGCAATGCCAACATATAGAAGAATCAACGAAGATTGCAAAAGGACTGAAATATCGATAAGAAAGATAACCAAATGAATAGTTTGATATAAGTGACAAGGAGAACGATTAAGGCGCACCGATAAGAATAACAGAAGGGATGAGCCTCACCATTTCAAACGGTGTAAGTAAAAAGAAGATCAAAGCAAGGATATCGATAAGGATAATAGAAAGTCGAAACAAGTATCATGATGATAATAACCAAAATATTAAAGTGTGTTTGGTCATTTGAAAAGCAAGTCAAGATAAATGAATCGATTTAAAGATCATTTCAATAATGATTGCAACAAGCTGCAATAGTTTACAAGTAAATCTCAATAGTTAAATCTGAGAACATCGAAACGATCAAATTGAGCGAGACGGGGATTAAAAATAAGTTCAAAACAAATAGAAGGTAAGTCCAAAGTTCAAAAGAAATTGAGAATAAATTGATCTGATTTATGCGGCTCGCAAAAATGAATGAAATAGACAAAGGAACAACAATTTATGAAGGAACAAAAATGAAAACGTGAAGTTCAAAAAGAAACCGAGACAGTTCAATTCCTTCAGGAAATTAAAATATTGCATAATTGAATACGACGAAAAAGAGTAACATGAAATCATATGGATAATTTCAAAACGATCACAATTGAATAAATAGGCTCGAAAAAAGAAGGACAAAGAATAATAACATTCATAGAATCCGACAAAAATAAATAATTTTGGTTACGAAGTCGATACGAGAAAGTACTTCATGAAATAAGGAGGGGTAAACTCTGAACGAGTACAAAAATAGGGGATCAAAATAAAAGCTTGATAGGATACAAGAAGTCAATCCCCAATAGACAAAGACATGTTCATTGAGAGTGTAGATAAGCTCTCAAGGAAAACAATCAAGGAGTCAGATTAAATGGAATTAAGGTACGACTTCAAGAAGCCATATTAAGGATAAGGCTAAAATGATTGAAGAAAATTTTATGCTAAATTACACTCCATGAATGAAAAGATACAGTCGGGCAATCACATTTAGAAACTTCAGAAAAACACGAGCAAAAATGAAAAGATTAGACATGAACTTAGGGTAGTTTTAGAAATCAAAATGAATTGACTCGCTATCAATAATAATTCATAGTTGAATGCAAGGAACGAGTAATAGATGAGTTGGAACTCAAGACTGATGTCAATGAAATGTGAATGATATTTTGTCTATTGAAAGAAAGATTACATACATAACAATTTGATTCACCAAAATGATGAAGAAAAGACATTTAGGGGTCACAAGCTCAAAATGAATAAGTACCAACATTAGAATAAGGGCGAAATTATAGCGAAAAATAGGCTCAAGAGAGCTTACTAAATTCGAGAGATCAATTTGGAGATGAATACGTGTAGAATCAGAATTATGAGTTCTGAATAAGGTAAACTCGATAAGGAATTCAAAAGAATTACGGCTATTTTAGTCATTCTATATGTACTTCGAGAAAGGTCGCTTGATTCAAATATTTTAATTTACGTAAAATTCACGGAGTGCACACATATACAATCATAACCATACAATAAGATCAACAATAAAGTTCAAATAACGTTATGGTATTCGAGATACCACCAACAAAATAATAAATAAAGAAAACACAGAATCAAGCAAAAATAACCCTTAACCTCAAGGACATGTACTACACATATGGTTTCGGTTGCGGTCTTCTCCTAACAGTGAACTACCCAATGTGGGTAGACACCCTAAAGTCACGACGGTGAGTCCCACCTTACTAGCACCTCAATACAAATCCGAGGATCATATCCTAGCCTTGAGCCGAAGCTCTGATACCATCTGTGACGGCCCGACTTCGCGGGCCCGTCGAATAACAGTTAAAAAATTATTATTATTTTGAAAAAGAGTTAAAATATCGAAATTTTTTTTTTAAACAGAAACGATAAATCAAAAGTTTTAAAGCGGAAGCGGTTTAAAATAAAATAAGAACAATTTAAATTACTAAGTTTTCTTTTTTTTTTGTTTTGACGAAAGTAAAATCAACTTCCATAGTAGAGGTTTAAAACGGAAACATTTAATCATAACATATCAAAAAAATTTGAACAAAATCAACCGAGAGAGATAAATAAGTAATTTATGAAAATCTTGTATCTTTTGCGAAAATATAAATCAACTTTAACGATTCAAAATTTCTAAGCACGGTTTTAAACAAAATCGAGAAAGAACCTAAATCGACAACAAAATATAAATACTCTTCCAAAAACTAGGGTGGGACCGCAACCGTGATGACCTAACCGCAACTCGACTATTATTTTCCAGAACACCTGAAATGAAAAGAGTGAAACATGGAACGAATAAGTTGATCGTCCAACTTAGTGAGGCTGTGGTGCGAATTTGCATGGTATTATGTGTGGATGCAACATATTATATAACGTAAGCATGTTATCAAGCAAATTAAGCATGTATTCAAGACGGAAGAAACACGAAATTCACATAATCAAGAATTACTGATGCCGTCCTCCACTTACCCTCCATCTTCAGTCTGATGTCCATCCAAACACACCAAGTAAGGAGCGACCTTACTATCTAATATGCATCGACTTGTCTTTGCCTATGTTCGTCCTTACTCCCAAAGTGTTCCTCCCCACTTGGATTGTAAGGCCAGGCCTATGGGTAACCGTGACAATCCCGCCGGCCCTTGCCGTCCAGGTTGACATCGGGTCCATATACTAATCAAAAGGGGCTCACACAAAATCGGAAACAAACGAAAACACAAAATCGGAAACAGACGGAAACATAACATATTTAACATATTATAAACATTTAACAACTTATCAACGGCAAATTTTGGGTATCATGAAAATTTAGTAAAATATTTTCGCAACTAGTAGATTTGGATGTAGCATGCATTTGATTATCATGTTGATATACTAAGTATTTCATGCGAATAATGTCGACGTAACAAGTCCAATCTCTTTGTAACAACATGCAATAGAAATAATAATATAACACATGCTTTGATTATTAAGAGCATAAGTAAATGTTTGACTCGATCTACTAGCACATCGGACCGACATACAAATTCAACACACAAAGCTCACCTTTGTCGCTTAGTATAGCGACTAAACTCCACAAATGAAGCTTATCCGAAACCTGAGCAAGTACGTATACGACTTAAAATTTATCTAACAATCTTACTTAAACATAACTAATGAAAATCCTACAAAGGATTTGCTAAACTAACACAGCACACAAAAATGCTTAGAACTTACGACATCAACACCACTTAAGAGTAATTGTTTTCAAAAACTCAAAATACTAATTACATAAAACAGCGCCAAAACAACAAATATTTCCCTTCATTTTTCATATTTATAAAACAGCCCCTAAACTTTTAAAAGCATCCATTTTTGCGAAAATTTGGAACAAACTTTAAATCAAAGGATTTTTAACTAAACCCATATCGAAAATCAAATAAAAATAGAATATTAAGTATCTTGTTACTTCAAAAATCAAATCTTTAAAAATCCCACAAGTTTAAAACTTTTCAAAAATACCCTCATAGTTTTCAAAAACTTAATAAAATCAACTTTCTTGAAAAATAATTCAAGATCCAAGCATCTAAGCAATATTTAAAAATAATCAAGCATATTTTCAATATAAAACTGAGACTAAAAATAAGTTTTAATAACTTTTCACAAACTAACTATGAGAAACAAAAAGTTCTTTAATTATAAATTTTCTTCGGAAAATTTTACAAATTTTCAATTTTAAAACACAAGTGACCTAAGAACTACTTCAAATCAATTAATCAAAAGTTTGTAAAAGTAACTATGTAAAAACAGCGACAAAACAACACCTTTGCCCCCTTATTTTCAGATTTACAAAAATAACCTCAAAAGTTTCAAAAACTCCCTTTTTGCAAATAAACTCGGAGCAACTTTAAAACTAATAATTTTTAAGTAAACTCAAACCAAATATCAAACAAAACAGAGATTTTCAGTCCACTTTTACTCCCAAAAAAAAAATCCCAGTCCTAACCCTTAAACTTTTAAAACCTTTCAAAAATACCCCCTTAAAGTTTCGAAAATTAAAAACATTAACTTTCTTACAAAAATAAATCAAGATCCAAACATATAAGCAATATCTAAAAAAAACCACATCAAAGTCATTAAATATCTAATATTAAATATAAACTCAACAATTTATCACAAAAGCTACAAGGATAAATTAAACTTCTTCAATATATACTTTAAAGAGAAGAAAGTAAAATCACAAAGATTAAAGAACACAAGCATAGGCAAATCTTTACCCAAAGCAACGAAGGGAATGAAGATCTCTTCATTTCCAGACCTCCGAAGGTAGTGTTGGCGGCTCCGGTGGCAGTGGTGGTGGCTCCGGTGGTGGTTCATAACAAAAGCCCTCAAATCCTTATTTTTCACCAATTTCAAACGTCTGCTGATTAACCTCGAGAGATGAAAACGAGAATCCGAACGGTCAATATGTAGCCTCATGTGTGTAGGACCATCACACAAAAGTTGGGCATGATCCAACGGTGGACGAAGACGGAATGGTCGAAAAACCGAGACTGGGTTGTGTAAATCCGAAAATTGTATCTTTCTAGTGTGTTGTCTCTTTTCTCTTTCTTATTTTCTTTATACTATATAATGTGTATGTAAATGAGATAATTGAGAGGATAAAAATTTGATCTTAAGTGTATATGACAAGTATATACACATTGGGAAGAGAGGGAGATATCATGCTTAATCTTTTAATTCCACCAATGCATGTATACATTGGGTAGAACAATTCCTCCACCCAAGACCATGCTTTAGCAGCCCTTAGGCTGTCCTAGGAGAGAAATTATTGCTATTAGCAGCCTACAAGAGTCAGGGGCAAATTTTCAATTTGCCCCCTAAAGTTTTAAAAACTTACATTTTACCCCTTAAAATAAAATTTTTGTGCATCCAAACCCGAAAAATTTCAAAAAGGTCTTAATCTAATTTTAAAGTAACTTTTATATTTTGGATTATTTCAAAGTTCAAAAGATCACAAGATTTAATTAAATTGTATATTTTAGTTCAAATTAATGCTTAACTTCAAGAATAAAACGTCGCACATGAAATTGGGTTAAAAATCCAATCAAAAGGGTCCGAAATTTTTGGGGCGTTATAGAATCACTCAGATTTGTATTTTTCTTTATTTTCTCAACTCGGATGTTGTCAACAAATGACTAAGCTGATGGTGATCTGTATTTGAGTTTGAGACTTAGAAAATTTTGCTTGCTCGAATTCTCTCTCAGTAGTTGTGTCTACTTCAAACTCTTCAATTCAGATCTATTTATACTTGAGATTTGAAAATCTGCCCGTTGAGATGTCGACAGGTGTTCAAATTTCTCGAGTACTGGTCCCTGTTTTCAGAACGGCTTCTGCAACTGTGCACTGTACAGTTCTGCTGTACTTTCTGTCACTTCGCATTAAATGCACTCTGCTGATCCGAGGTTTCTCTTCAATCATTTGTCTTTAATAACCTTCATTTACAGCATTTATTACTTCAGGTGCATTTATTACCGTTGCAATAACTTCTGATCACTTCCACTCTGCTGATCGAATCCACTCGTCTGATGAACACTCTGCTGATCCAAATCGAACTCATCTGATTTGAGTCTGCTGAAAATCCACCAGTCTGATTCCGAATGCAGCAACATATCAGTAGTCTTCTGGACCATAAATTTGACCCTTCTGATTTGTCTTCTTCTTTGGTCAAATAAACCTTTAGAGGTTGGCCAAGCTTCCAATACTTAGCTGATGACTTTTGGAAATCAAGAAAACCTCCCTTCACTTCTATGTCTTCATCTTCATCCATCAATTTCCCCTTTTTTGATGATGACAAAACTTCAGCTAAGTACCTGTACCTAAAAGTAAAGTTAAGTCCTCAAAAATTTCTGAGATAGAAATGATATGTTGGAAACTTGAACTTTTATAAATTTTCTTTGAATATTACAGTACAAGTTTGCAAAGAAAGACTTGAAGTAAAATTACAATGAAGTGAGATGATACAAAATTTACAAATAAGAGACCTAGTCTAGATAGTCTAGTCTTCAGCTTCTTCATTATCTTCTTCTTCTTCAACTTCATCTTCTTCTTCTTCTTCTCCACTGGAGAAAACTTCAACCAAATTCTTAGAGGCAACATCTATCTTCTTTTTGATTTCCTCTATCCTCTTGGCTTTTATCCAAGGATCAAGCTGTTCTTCAGCAGAGTCTTTGGAAGCAGAAATCTCTTTATCAGACTTTGCTACGTCATTGGGCTCTTCTTCAGCAGCTTCTTCATCAGCAGCTTCCTTTGTCTTGGTTACTTCATTGGCTGGTCTACTTGTCTCTTCATCAGCAGGTTTTTCAGTAGACTCCACTTTTTCAGTAATTTCAACAGTAGATGCAACATTTTTCTTGTTAGCTGATCCCTCTTCCCTATTTTTGTCATCATCAGCAGGGTTGAGTTGTTCAACTGGAACAGGAGTAATGTTGACAACATTACATAGCAGCCTGATGTTTTGATCCACAGTTTGAAGTCGAAGATTTTGTTGAATCTGATTGCTCTTCAAGGCAGCAATCTGGTCATTCAGATAGTCCACATTTACTTGTAAGGTGACAACTTCTGAAGTAACCTGAGCAGCTTGTTCAGTGAAATTCTGAAACAGATAGGCAGTATTCTCAGCCTCTGCTTCAGTTGCCTCATGAAATGCTTTACCAACATTGTTCCAATCCATCTCATGTCTATGAAGAGTTGCATGTATCTGATTTACATCAACCTTAACATCTTCAACCTGACGAGTTAATGCAACAATTCCTTCTTTGAGCATCATGGAATGGTCAGCTGGTTGTGGAAGACTTTCCACAGCACTTTGAACAATCTTGGCAGCTGCTTCTTCAAACTTATGCAGCAGCTCCTTTATTTCTTTCTTCCATTTCCTTCATTGAACTCTCAATCAGGGCCTTCATTTAGTCCACGATTGAAGTTTGAGCAGGTTCAGCTTGAATGGAAGGTGCAGCAGTTAACAGCTTTTGAGTAGTTTCATCGTTTGGCTCAACTGCTTTCTTTTCTTCTGTTGATTCTTTATCAGCAGGCTTATCTGTCATATGAACAAAATCAGAACCATCAGCAGATACAACAGTCTTCTAATGTATGAAATCAGCAGGCACGAAGGGTGACGTTGTCTGAAGTTGTCTGTTTTGCTCTTGATAAGTACTGTTGCAGACTTGGAAGACTGGGCAGATCACTTGATGTTCCTTTGATGTAGACTGATCTTTCAACCCATTTTTCCAAGGTGACGTATACTGCAACTTTGACGGCTCTCTCAAACAAGTCATCAGATGGACCAGGCTTATTTGGCATTGATTTCTTGAGAGCAGTTTTCTCCTGAATCACAATGAGTTTGGCATACTCATGCACTCTATCATGGAAGAAATTCGTGTCTAGGGCCTGTTGAATGTCATTGGTCTGGAGCCAATTCATAATCCAACTTTCTTCAGTAGCAGCCTCCTTCCAGGCTCTGAATTCTTCACATGATTTCTTTAATCTGTAGTTCCTCCACCTATTGTATCTGATCTTTTCAGCCAGGAACACAGTTTTGGATTGGAGAAGGGAGTTGTATCTTCCCAGTTCAGCTTCAAATTTGGAGAAAGTGTTGGGGTCACTTTTGAAAATTTCAAGTGCCCTCTTCACCTATTTCTTCTTTATTTTGATTGGCTGGGCTCTGGGCAGTAAGAACTTTCCTTCTAGTGATTTGCCAATCACTATGCCACCAGTCCTTCTTGGACAATGGGCATCCTTTTTGCTTTCTTCACGGGCCTTAGCTAGGTCAGCTTCTTCCTTAACAGCTAGCTCAGCCTTAGTCATATTTTTGATTTCAGCTTCCGCCTTGCTTGCTTCAATAACCCTTTGAAGTTCAGCTTTGGTTTCAACAACTGGTGCCTCAACTGTTGGAACAGATGACTGAACTGCTTGAGTAGTAATCTGATCAGGTTGAGGAGTTGATGCCTTAGCTGTCGGCTGATCAGATTCCTTAGCTGAAATAACTGGTCTTTTAGCAGACTGAGTGACTTCTCTAACTGTTTCAGCAATTCTGGCATCTTGATCACTCAGGACCAGTTTCTTCCTAGCAGTTGATTTAGCGAGAACAACAGCAGATGCAGCAGTATCTTTTAAAGCGCTTCTTGTTCTCTTGGCCATATTTTTAGCTGGCAACTCAGCTGAAATTGTTCTTTCTGGAGAGATGTCATAAGCCATGCTCTCAATCTCCCTTACAGTCTCATCAGTGATATTATTAGCATGATCCACTGATCTGGCTTGAACAGCTGGAGAAGTTGTTTGATCAGCAGCTTTAGAGACTGTATCCTTGCTTTTCTTTGCTTTTCCAGCAGGCTCCTTAGGCTCCATAGCCTTCCTCTTTGATTGTCTCTTTTCTGGCACGGCAACAAGCTCTTTTATTCTAACAGCCTTGACGGCCTCATAGATCTTCAATTCTTTGGCCTTGTGAATTTCTTTGCCATTCGTCATCGTACATCCCAGATTCATCAGCAGATAACTGAGAAAGATTCTGTGATGAGTATGACCACGTTCCTTGTGATCAACAATTATGTACCAAACAAAATTTGCCCAGTTTACTTTTAGCCCATAGTAAACTGCAATCATTGTGTGATATTTCTTCATTGGTACGCTGTCAAGAGAGAAGGTGCAGTTTTCCACAATCTTGGCAAAGAGATCTGCCATTCTCTGAAATTCATCCTTGAGCTGGGGCTTTTTGATGTTTCCAGAGAGGATTTCATTTGACTTCGCAGCAATTTTCCAGAAGTCAGCTTCCAATGGTTCAGCCAAAGTAGAGAGTTCAGTTGAACCTTCAATAGATAACCCATACTTCTCTTTCAACAACCTAGGAGTCAGACAAATGTCTTTTAACCTTAGACTTGATTTCCAGCTTTTCATAATCTGGTTTCCCAACAGCTTTGTAGAACTCCAGAACGTCTGGTGTGAAAACCATCTCTTCATGAGCTTCCATGAAGTTTACCAATGTAGAAGCTTTGAATTTTTCTAAAATCTCTTTCATAAGTTGAGTTCCCCTAGCGTAATAGGTCTGGTAGTTCAAGAATCTACCCTCAGCGTTTGCTTCTTTTGAACTCATTTTGTTATCTGAAAAAGATTGGAGAGAGGAACGAGAGAAATTTGCAGAAAATATGTATGCAAAGTGCTCTAGTGCTCTTGAAATTTTGAAGGTGCGTAAAAGATCAGTTAGCTGATCAGATCTGGATTTATAGGAGTTGGATGTGTTGGGATTTTATGGGTATGATTGTCAAAAACAACGTTGCGGAATATAAAATTTTTATATTTTTCATACACCAATTCCCAAGAACATTTATTAGCACATATGAACAAGGTTGAATACAATTTAGCAACAAATTACTAAATTAAAAGGTGGTAAATCGAATTTACCTCACCACAGGCAAGGTGGTGGTTTCTCCGGTCTTCTCTTTCCTCGTTCACTGAGCACCCCAGATGTTGTGCCTCCAGAGATTAGTCCACACCAGATGGATGGAATGACACCTTCGAATCCTTAGGCTAAGAACTGGAATTGAAGGTTTTGTCAATGGCAGATCTAGATCTAGATCTAGATCTAAGTGAAGAAGAGAGCAAGAGGGAGAGAGAGGGGCGGCCAAGCTGAGGGGGCGGCTAGGTCTAGGTTTTAGCTTAGGGTTTGAGTCTCCACTTAGACTCCTTTATATAGCCACCTTCAAGGCCCCTTTGTGTGCAAGACTTAGTATGGGCCATTAATTAAATTGGCCCATGTCTTGCATTAATTTAATTAAACCATTTAACTAAATTAACTCAATTAATCCAATTAATTTTTCTCCCACTTTAATTAACTCTTTAATTAATATTTAATTAATTAGACTATCTAATTAATTATTTCTCTCTCAGAATTAACTCTTTAATTCTTTTATTTGATTTAACTCTTTAAATCAAACCTTTCCTTAATTGACTGTTACTGTCCAACTGTATTGTGTGTGACCCTCTAGGTTCACCATCAATTGGCCGTAGGCCCACGACTTTCGTGATTTAATTAACGAGCAATTAATATTCAATTAATTGCTCCGATCAATAAACTCCTTTAATTGACCACTCCAGAATTAATCTCCCATTAATTCAGGAGTACCCACACCTCATGGTCGATGTCTAGCCACAAGCCCATGAGGCCCAACTTCAGGTGAATTGATATTAGTGAACCTCACCTCTTATAAGTACCATGTACATACGGTCCCTCTAACGACTAATTTCCCGATCGAGACCTAGGGTGTGTGAATTAGTCAGCACCTCTAATTATCTCGATTCTGTACTTTCTAATTCTGGATAATAATTCCAGTGTGACTGCTAAATTTGGAAACCCCTTTCCAAATCCGTCACTAACCATGGCCATGGATTTCTCGGAATCTATTATCTAAGAACGTACAGGAAATTCCCTCATCCATTACAATGAGTCGGTAGATCCCATCTTGATGCTAACCATCCGCACATACGACTATACGTACCCAAAGTAGGCGCACAATGGTCAGGCTACGTGACCGGCTCCTAAATCAAAATACGCACACCCGTATGCCGAATTCGCCCTAGCATCTCAAGTCTAAGGACTAAATCGTACACTGTTATATGTCCTTAGAAACATCCCATCACTGATATGCTTTACGCACTTCCACAATGGGTTTCTCTGTTCGGGTCGTTCGATGCGTTCGATCCCCTATCGAACCACCTAGTCATATGCACTGACATCAAATGTCTTGTTCATGAAACTCCACAAATTCACTCCATGTGAATCATGCATAATCCTACAAGTCTTGACGATTCCTTCGATACCCCGTCTCGACAGGAATCTATGACTTGGAACACTTTTGAGATCACGACCTTAGAGACTGTTTCATGATTGCACTCAATACTGAAGTGAATCGTCCCATAGTCATGAGTGATCTCAGGGTTTCAACCAATCGCTTAAATGTGTTCGCGAAAGATGAAGTTGGCCATTAGTTTATCTTATTAAATAAACTTTGCGTATTAATTAATAAATCAAAGATTCATTCAAGATAAAATAGTCCTATTACAAGCTATAGAGTTGGCTTGCAGGGCACTATCCTATCAATCTCCCACTTGCCCTAAAGCCAATCACAAACATTTCTAAGACCCTTCTTCACAAGATGTTCTTCGAACACTTTTTGCGATAGTGGCTTCGTTAGTGGATCAGCTACGTTATCTTTTGAGTCGACACGTTCCATTTGAATGTCTCCTCTACCAATGATTTCTCTAATCACATGGTATTTCCTCATCACGTGTTTGGATTGATGGTGTGATCTCGGCTCCTTTGCTTGAGCGATTGCCCCAATGTTGTCACAGAAGACTACTATGGGTTCTGCAATGCTAGGTACTACATCCAACTCTTGGATGAAGTTTCTTATCCAAACACTTTCCTTTGCTGCATCCGATGCGGCAATATATTCTGCTTCAGGGGTTGAATCTGCAGTGGTGGACTGCTTGGAACTCTTCCAACTCACCGCTGCTCCGTTGAGGCAAAATATATATCAAGAATTGGATTTATAATCATCCACGTCAGACTGGAAACTCGAATCCGTGAATCCTTCGAGCTTCAATTCTCCACTACCGCCGTAGACCAAAAACATATCCTTAGTCCTTCTCAGGTACTTGAGGATAGCCTTTACGGCGGTCCAGTGTTCCTCCCCGGGATTTGACTGGTAGCGACTCGTCACACTCAGAGCGTGTGCTACGTCAGGTCTAGTACATAACATCGCATACATTATGCTGCCTATGGCAGATGCATAAGGTATGAGAGACATTCTCTTCCTTTCTTCATCATTTGTAGGGCACATAGATTTAGAAAGAGAGATCCCATTTCTCATAGGAAGCAATCCCTTCTTGGATTCTTCCATACTGAACCGTTTCAGTATAGTGTTAATGTACTGAGATTGGGAGAATCCTAACATCTTCTTCGATCTATCTCTATAGATACGTATCCCCAATACGTAAGATGCGTCTCCCATATCTTTCATGGAGAATTGCGTGGATAACCACGCTTTCGTCTGCGTTAACGTTCTGATATCGTCTCCGATCAACAGAATGTCATCGACATACAACACAATAAATTGTACTGAACCCTCTTCAAATTTCTTGTACACACATGACTCATAAACGTTCTTGATGAAGCCAAACCCTTTGACTGTCTCTCTTCAGATCTTCAGTTTGTCTTCTATTTATACTTCGTGGATTTGAATTTCTACCCGTTGAAGATGAGACAAAAATCTACAGTCCTCGAGTACTGGTCCCCAATATCTGGAACGGCTTTCTGCAACTGTTGCTCTGTACACTCTGATGTACGGATATTTGCTTTATGTCAGTTGCATTTAATGCACTCAGCATGTTACTGTTGGTGAGCTTCCTGACCGTCTTCACTCTGCTGATGATCACTCTACTGATGACCACTTCGTTGATGTCTACTCTGCTGATTCAAGAATGAACACATCTATCTTGACTCGGCTGATGATAACCAATCTGATATCCCACTCGGCTGATTCGGTCACATAGCTTCCAGACCATGAGATAGGTTTCACTAAGCTGTTCTTAGTTGGTGACTTAACCTTTTGATCTTCAAAACCATTATGGCCTTTTTGTCATCTTCAAAACCTTCTCTAATTTATACCAACAATTTCCCCCTTTTTGATGATGACAAAACCTTCAACTAAGAACGTCTTCTAAGTCTTCAGATTTAGTCTTCATACCTTGAGATGGAAATTTATTGAACAAATACAACTTTCAAAAAAAATACCAATAGTTGGTTCTTTCTTTTCCCTTTTCTGATCTTCTGCTTAAAGGGTTCTTAGTTGCATCATTTATCTTCCCCCTTTTTGTCATCAACACCAATACTTGAGTTGCATCTCTTCTTTCCCTTTTTCTCTTTATAGGATTGCAAACTTAGTATGCTGAAGACAGGTAGGTAAGTACTTGGCTGATCGAGGTAGTCTTCGTTGCTGTTTATCACTCCAGCTAGAAAATTTCCCCCTAACTTCAAGAATTTTTACCACTAGATACCATTTGTGGTCTGATTCCACTTGTAGTCTGATGCTACTTTTAGTCTGATACTACTTGTATGAATGTAAATCAGATTAGTCAGCTGATATCACTTGTTGATGTGATAAAACTTGCTGATACCACTTGGTGTAGTACATTCTTGAATAACACTTGGCTGTTGAGTTCCAGCTGGCTGATGAGAAGCAGTCTTCATTTAGACTTATTGAAAACTTCATCTTTATTCAGGAGTACCGCTAGTCGTACACGTTCCCCCTAAGTTCAAGAATCAGTGGTCAAGTAGTCTGATGAGAGTTTCTCTTCAAAGACACTCAGCCGTTGAATTCCAGTAAGTTGTTCTGGGTTAGTCTTCTGATAGGTTCCCCCTCAACTTATGAATCCAAAGTCAACGAACCAATTTCTTTGTCACATGGTTGACTGATACCACTTGTATCACTTGTTGCGAGCAGTTGTTAGTCTCTAATACCACTTATTATTCTTTGATAATCTTCAACTTTTCAACAATCTTGCGTTCCTTGAAATCTCCAGATGTAGAGTCTACCGCTTGAAAAATACCAATTGTTGATACCACTTATTTGATAACACTTGTTGATATATGCTTGTTGGTGAGACCACTTGTTGAACTCGGTGAAATTTGCAAGGCAGTCAACTCATCTTTGTCATCTCACATGAGCTTCACCTACAAAACAGATGACTGTTTTTGGTAACCCTTATTCATTGGGTCCAGCAGGGTTAGAACAAACATGTGATGATCTAGTGACTTATGTTTTATCATGATAGTACCACTTGTTGGTCATGATTAAAACAATGCACATAAGCAAGGTAAGATGCATGAAATATGTGATAAGCATGCATATTGAAATGAGGATGGCAATCAGTACAGTGAACATGATCAACATGATAATATGAATAAGCATAGTGTATGTCATAGTAGCAATTATTATAATGTGATTCAAATTTTTGCCAGATAATTCATTTTTGCCTCAATTTCTTACCTGAGTTATTTAATAACTCTCCTTAGATTCAGCAGACTTGACATTTTAATTTTACTCCTATCAGCAGCCTATTTCAGCTTACTCGGCTGAAGGGTTTTAGTAGTCTGATTTGTCTTAGGTAGCTTACTAGGTTTTCTAACCTTTTGAGCATCAGTAGACTTCTTCTTTTAAGCCTCTGATTTCTTTTTAGAGAATGATGCAATTACTTCTTTCTGTTGGGCTTTACGGTGTACGATTGTCAAAACAACGTGCGGAATATTTAAAAAATTTCATACACGCATAAAACCCGTAATCCCAAGATATGGTTATCTAACTCATACGAAAATAGGATTGAATCAAGATTCAATAAAGCATAAATAATAGGTAATTCCGAAAATTACCTCACCACAGGCAAGGTGGTGATTTTCTCCGGTCTTCTAATTGTTCACTAGAGCACCCCAAATGTTGTGCCTCTAGAGATAGTCCACACCAGATGGATTGAGTAACTTCTTTAAACCAGAGGCTTAGAACTTATATTAAAGAATTATCAATGGAGAAACTGAATCTAGATCTAGATCTAGATGGAGAAGAAGCAAGGAGAAGGGGGGCGGCCAGAGCAGGGTTTGGCCGATCAGGGTGGGGCGGCTAGGGCTGGGAATTTTCAGCTCCTTTTCTTTTTAGCATTAGGGTTGTGCATTAGTTATTATGTTAGAGATATAGTGATATATATATATATCTCTTATTAGAAGACTCCTTCTTCTAATAGATATATATCATATCTAAGCATATCTTTCCTTATCACATAAGAAATAAGATATACTTTAACTCTTCCCTTCTTTCTTGTCCCACAAGATAATGTCTCTTTCCCTTGGCAAAAAATCGACCCAAGCTTAATTAATTAATCTGAGATTAATTTAATTAATATCCCCTTAGCATAAAATCGGCCCTCATGTTTAATTGATTAATCCAAGATTAATCAATTAATATTCCCATAGTTAAAATCGGCCCATGAAGTTTAATTAATTAATCCACTATTAATCAATTAATCTTCCTGATTAATTAACACCTTAATTAATAACTTTAATCAATTAGATATTCTAATCGATTAATTAATTAGACATTTCTAATTAACAACTTTCCTCTTTGAATTAATACTTTAATTCATATTTAATTAATTAGACTATCTAATTAATTGTTCTTCTCATGGAATTAACACTTTAATTCATTTATTGATTTAACTTCTTTAAATCAAACGTTTCCTTTTATGACTGTCACTGTCCAACTGTATTGTGTGTGACCCTCTAGGTTCACCATCAATTGGCAGCAGGCCCACGACTCTCGTGATTTAATTAATGAACAATTAATAAGCAATTAATTGCTCCGATCAATTAAACACTTTTAATTGATCACTCCAGAATTAATCTCCCATTAATTCAGGAGTACCACACCTCATGGTCGATGTCTAGCCACAAGCCCATGAAGCCCAACTTCAGGTAAATTGATATTCGTGAACCTCACCTCTTATAAGTGCCATGTACATACGGTCCTTCTAACGACTAATTTCCCGATTGAGACCTAGGGTTTGTGAATTGGTCGGTACCTCTAATTATCTCAATTCTGTACTTTCTAATTCTAGATAATAATTCCAGTGTGACTGCTTAATTTGGAAACCCCTTTCCAAATCCGTCACTGACCACGGCCGTGGGTTTCTCGGAATCTATTATCTAAGATCGTACAGGAAATTCTCTCATCTTATCAAGATGAGTCGATAGATCCTTTCTTGGTACTAACCATTCGCGTACACGATCATACGTACCCAAAGTCGTGGCTCAATGATCAGGCTACGTGATCGGCTCCTAAATCAAAGTACGTATTCTCGTGTATCGAATTCGCCCTAGTACCTCAAGTCCAAGGACTAAATCGTACACTATTATAAGTCCTGAGAAACATCCCATTACCGATATGCTTAATCCACTTCCACAATAGGTTTCTCTGTTCGGGTCGTTCGATGCGTTCGATCCCCTATCGAACCACCTAGTCATATGCACTGGCATCAAATGCCTTGTTCATGAAACTCTACAAATTCACTTCGTGTGAATCATGCATAATCGTACAAGTCTTAACGATTCCTTCGATATCCCGTCTCGACAGGAATCTATGACTTGGAACAGTTTTAAGATCACGACCTTAGAGACTGTTTCATGATTGCACTCAGTACTGAAGTGAATCGTCCCATAGTCGAATGTGATCTTAGGATTTCATCCAATCGCTTAGATACATTCGCGAGAGACGAAGATGGCCATTGTTTAATTTATATACTATAAATAAACGGGCGTATTATCCTTTGAACCATAAGAATCTTACATAAGATAGTCCTCTTACAAGCTAGTTTTGGTTGGCTTGCTGGGCACTATCCTTTCAATCTCCCACTTACCCTAAAGCCAATCACATACATTTATAAGGCCCATCTTTCCCAAGATGTCCGTCGAACTCTTTTGTGAATATGACTTTAATTAGTGGATCTGCTTAGTTGTCTATTGACGTGATCAAAGTCCACGTCTTTTTCTACTTTTGATTTCTTCAAATCATGCAGTATACTTTAATATGTGTTTAGATTGTAGGTGAGATCTCGATTACTTTGCTTAAGCAACTGCCTCATTTTTATCATAGAAGATAACCACAGGCCTTGCTATGCTAGGTACCACTTCCAACTATTGGAAGAAGTTTTCATCCAAACACTTCATTTCGCTGCATCCAATACTGCGAGATATTCTGTTTTAGTGTTTTAGTGGGCGTCAATTCTATTTGAACTCCTTCAAATCACTGTTTCCCCATTAAGACAGAATATTGTATCCACATCAGACAGGAAGCTCGAATCACTTAATTCCTTTGAGTTTCAATTCTTCATTATTACCGCTGACCGGCAATATATCCTTAGAACTTATAAAGTTCCAAAGGATTGCTCTTTTGGTAATCCAGTACTTCTCACTGGTGTTCGACTAACAGTAGCTTATAGAATCAGAGCATGTGTCCAGTCTGGTCTTGTACATGACTTTGCACACTTTATGCCACCTTTTACTTAAAAGGTGTATAGAGACAATCTTTTCTTTAATCATCACATGTAGGGCACATTGATTTTGAGAGCGATTTTATGTCTCTACGGAAGCAATCCTCTCTAGGATCCTTCCATATTGAATCCATTCAGGTTTTGTCTATGTACTTAGATTTGAGATTTCAGACATCTTCTATAATCTATCCCCATAGATACGTATTGCGAATACGTGAGATGTATCCCTTAAATCTTTTAATGAAGTATTGCGTGATCGAACACGCTTTCGTCTGCGTTTTAACATTCTTACATCTCTATGTCATCTTTAATGTTATTATCATGTTATATTACGAACCGCTAAAAAACTCCCACTGATTCTTTTGTACATTCATATTTACATGCAGTTTTGATAAAGTCAACTGCCTTGACTGTCTCATCTAGTCGCATGTTCCAGTTTCGGGTTACTGGTCTAGATTCATAGATTTACCTTTGGAATTATATCCAATGGTTATTCTTCGTAATCACATCACTCTACTATGGCTCAGTGTTTCCAATTTGATTTTGACATTCCACTTAGATCACTTCGTAATCCCTTGGATCAATATCCATCTGATCATTTTCGTAAATGAGCAAGTCTTTTACGAATTCGATTGGATCTTCGAAGTATTTGTGTACAAAATATTGGTTCAGTAAGTTTTGGAAAGAGTCTCCCACTATTTGTAGGGATGGGTCCAAGTCTAGGACTTCATCAAGTTCTATGATAATCCCATTTCTATTAGCGAAGGTACCACCCTCTAAGAATTGGGTATTCCTAAAACGAACTCCTATCGTTCTTTTAGGATCATATAGCAAGTATCCAATGCAATTGGTTGGATACCCTACAAATTTGCTCAAATCGGATCTACTATCCAATTTACAATTCATGGGTGATACACCATACTTTATTCAGTACGGTGTTGTAGGAATTGACTTTAAGAGGTTACTTGTTTAAGTATCCTTGTAGAGTCAGAGGGTTGAACCCCAAAATTGATTGAGGAATTTTTAGCAATACTAATTAAGGAATGAATTTAATCTTGCACAGTTCGATTTCTTTTATTAGATTTAACTTGCTATTCAAGAATTCTATTCTTGATTTATATAATTGAGTAATTTAAGGCTTATGTATTCATCACTTCGATCATATCGAACGACCATACATTAATGCCCTTAATTGCTTCGGTTTTAGAACTCTTTTGAATCCCTTCAACATTTCCAAAAACTTGTACTTTCAAAGTACCTATATCCTAAAACCATCAGGATTTTTTATGAAGCAATTAATTTCTCACACTAATGCTTTAGTGATCCACATGTGTCTTTATGGATTAGATCCATTGATCAGTTGGTATGCTTACAAATCGATCAATTTTCCCTTTTGGGCAGAATTCGCAAGTTTAGAGTTCATCAAGGTTCTTTATTTCAAGAGACCTTTAAATGAAGAACAATCTATTGAGTCCTTCTATGGGAAATAAGTTCGATTTCAAGCATGCCATAATTGTGGATAATTATCTAGTTTGTTTTTCTTTTCTCGATTTAGCATAAATGTCATTAGGTTTTATCATCATTCATCTCTTTGCTTTAAATGCATTCCATTCATAATGGTAAAGCAATTGTGTATGAGGTAAAAGCTTTAATTAAAAATTATTCCATTCATAATGGTAAAGCTAAAAGGTTTCGTACAAAGTTTGAAATAAATCTTAAATAGATAAAACTATAACTAATGCTTAGCTCGAAAAATAAGTAAAACACTTGCTAAAAAGAAAAATCTAGGTGCGTCTTGACCAGCTCCTGAAGCACTTTTCCCTTATTTGTCGAAGCAACTCTTTCCTTCGTCTTACAAGGTGTGCCCTCTTTCCCAAGGGCAAGGGAATGCCATCATCACCTGCAAACACTTTACAGATGTGAGTGACTATTTAGATGTCATACATCAAAGAATAACTAGGTCATACCTTTGTTCATTCTCTTCAGGAATTTCTTTCCAGCAAGTATCCTCAACTCTTTGTCTTTCCCACACAATGGGCAATCCTTTCCTTCACTTAAACCTTCTCCTTTCTCAAAGGCTTTCTCATATTTGTCCAACAACTTATGTAAATCATTTGTTTTAATTCCGTCACACGGAATGTCACAATGATCCATAAAATGAGAAAAAGTGTCAGACAAGCCATTGATGATAATCTCTATCTCATCATTTTGATCCAAATTAACGCCTAGCTTTTTGATTCGTTTCATCATCTTGATCAGGTAAGAACAATATTCACTAACATTGTTAAACCCAATCATTCTTGTCTCGTAGAGTGAATTCATCATGAGTTGTGCTAATGTTTGTTCGTACATGATTGTGGATTTTTCAAAAGGCTAAAATAAATAATAAAAGGCAACAGTAAGCAGACAGGTTTAAGATAAATACTTATAATTAACGAAAATTGGTCTTTTTATCGAAAAAGTTCTCCCACTATTTTATCGAAACAATAACCCCTTTAATTGTTCGGAAAATCCTATTTCCTAGTAGGTCTTGACGTCCCAGCAGACATTAATTGCACCCACGACTCGCGGCCATACAGTTAATTCCCTAGGTAGGTATACTTTTACCAATTGTGTCCCTACACAACCTTCAAGCTATTTTGCCTCGATTTTCACATTTATCTAGCACTGCTACATCATAAATGGTACTACTCGTTAAGTCTGACCCATCAATCGTGATGAGCAACGGGCCCGAACATGTCAACCCCTGGGACTCCCAGTCGATCGCATGCCCCGACCAATCCCCACCTTTGTCAAGTTTATTTAAAAACAAGAATCGAGAGATTTCGTGTATTGTCCCTTTCTTCGCCTCGGGTGCCAGACTCTGGATCACCTTAATCGATAAGTAGACAATTCACGCTAGTCCCTATTGATGGAAGGCTTGGATTTATAAAACTTCATTTTATAGTTAACCCAATATGACTTAATATTTTAATTCAAGAGGGAATTTTCGATTTTTGAAAGTTTGAAGTAACTTTCCTCGAGATCTCACCGTTTTTAATTATGCTTTATCCTTTATTTAGTGATCTAATTTCTAGCGCGCATCACATACAAGCCAAAATAAATCAATAAATAATATAAAGCATTCACACCTAGCATGCATGCTACCACAGTATATTTTCGATCGGGAGCCTCCTATGCGGGCCATCATCGAGCCATGATGTTGGCCCAATTGGTCAATCTAATTAGGTTCTTAAAGGATCTAACAAGTTACATAAGTAACCATGCATACATGGCCTTCATTCCTTCTTGGGCCTCCACTTTGCTTGTAATGGGCCTCCATCCTAAACTATTTAAAATAAAGCTCTAATCTATTACAAAGGCTCAAAGTGGCCCAAAAAACTTAAGGCACGCAGGCCCAATAAAAACCAACATAATTAAATTTTAAACCAATCACATCTACCCTAGGGTCAAGGCTCGGCACGATCGAAAACCACGTAAACAGTTCACGTTGAGCAAGAAACAAGCAAAACACATTTTTCTTATTTCTTATATTATCTTAAAACTCCCTTTTAAAATAACTCAAGATTCTAATTTTAAAACCCCTTTTAAAACAATCTTCCACTTTTATTTTAAAACTCCTTTTAAAATAAACCACAATTTTTTTTTTTTTTTTTTTTTTAAAACCCCTTTTAAAATAACTCATGATTCTCGCTCTAGTCTCCACTAATTATGATAAAATTAATCTTTCGGATAATAAAACACCTTTTAAGCATAAAACAGGTTCTGGAATTTCAACTTTTGAAAATTACAGTTTGGTCCCTCAATTTTTGAAAAATACGTTTTGACCCCAAAACTTTCGGAAATAACAAATTAAACCCAAAAATTCCAGAACAAGCAAATCGGCCCAGAAAACAGAAATTAACAATTTAATTCCAGAAACTTTTGTTAATTGCAAAACTGCCCCCTAAAGTTACATAAATAACAAAACAGCCCCAAACCTTTCGGCAATTGCATACAGACCCCAATTTTTCAGGAAAAACATAATTACAGTTTCAGCCCAGAATTTGCAGAAAAACAAAATTTCAGATTCTGTCCAGATATCAAAAATCGTAATATGCATTTTAGTCCAGTAAGTTTCGGAAATTGCAGATTTGGCCCAAATTGAATTATGTTATTTACCCGAACATATAATATATCATAACAAGCAAGAATCCATGCAAAGAACACGACAAACAAATATACACATATATTTTGAAGTGTTCAGGCCTTTTTCGTATGAGCGTAATAACTTTGCTCTGATACCACTGTTGGGTTTTACGGTGTACGATTGTCAAAACAACGTGCGGAATATTTAAAAAATTTCATACACGCATAAAACCCGTAAGCCCAGGATATGGTTATCTAACTCATACGAAAATAGGATTGAATCAAAATTCAATAAAGCATAAATAATAGGGTAATTCCGAAAATTACTTCACCACAGGCAAGGTGGTGGTTTTCTCCGGTCTTCTAATTGTTCACTAGATCACCCTAAATGTTGTGCCTCTAGAGATAGTCCACACCAGATGGATTGAGTAACTTCTTTAAACCACAGACTTAGAACTTGGATTAAAGAATTATCAATGGAGGAATTGAATCTAGATCTAGATCTAGATGGAGAAGAAGCAAGGAGAAGGGGGCGGCCATAGCAGGGTTTGGCCGATCAGGGTGGGGCGGCTAGGGCTGGGAATTTTCAGCTCCTTTTCCTTTTTGCATT
>JAYDYQ010000353.1:0-17319 GCA_034814905.1 Penstemon davidsonii | reverse complement strand
TTATTATTATTATTAACCTTATTATTATTATTATTATTATTATTATTATTATTATTATTATTATTATTATTATTATTATTATTATTATTATTATTATTATTATTATTATTATTATTAACCGTATTATTATTATTATTATAGATAATATAGGTGAGAGTGGGGAAGTTTTTTTTTTTAATTAATTGGAGGAGATAGCCTTGTGGGTTGGAGACGGTGCTCAGGGGGTGCAGATTCACCCGGGTGGAGATTGACACCCCTGGGCTGTGAAAAGCCCTCCGGGTTGGAGATGGCCTAAAAGAAAGTCGGGTCACTTTATGAGCAGCTTGATTTCCATCTCTACCAATATATTTTGCTTGAAAACTGTCAAAACCAGTGATGAGAGATTGTAGGTCCGAAATAATGTTCCCATAGTCCACAAGTGAATTCGTATCTCCATTAATAGCGTCTATGATAACACTCGAGTCATCCTCCAAGATGATGTTGTTCCAATATTGAGCACGAGCAAATTCAGTTGCAAACAAAGCTGCTTTTGCTTCCGTTGATGGAGGGTCAAGAGGTTGACGAACACAACTCGAAGCCCATCCCACACACTCACTAGAGGAATTTTTGGCTATAGCACATAATCCACAAATTCCATCCGTAGAGTTTATCGAAGCATCGGAATTCACTTTTATAAAATTAGATCTTGGGGGCTGCTAATAAAATCGGGTTCTGTTGATGTTATTTGGCGAACCAATGATGGTTGATGATGCCTTCTTCAAACTAGTCCAGTAGTTCTGCATAAAAGAAACCACCTCCAATGCATTCGGATTAGCCCCTTCGACCAGGAACTTGTTACGAGTGTGCCAAATAAAACAATGTGGATAAAATCATAAAATATATTTATCCGTGTCATTATTTTTAATTCTTCTTAGTTTGTTAACAAAAATACAAATAAAAAGTTTTTTAGCAATCTTTATAAGGACATCTCCAATGGTAGAGTTGGGGATGGGTTCCGAGCTCTGTGGCTGGCCCTAGCTCTGCGTGGTCGTCTCCTATGGCAGAGCTCCGAGCCCCCAATTACTTTCAATTTAATTTCTTCCAAACTCTCGCCATTATAATAATAATTTTAATTTTGTTTTTAATATTAATATTATTATTAATAATAAAAAATAACTATTTTAATAATATAATTAATTAATAATCATATAATAATAATAATTAAATATTAAAAATAAAAGAGAGTTGATAATAATAAAATTAAATTGATTCAAGAGAGGAAATACAACAAACGAGAATGAAATACAACAAAGAAGATTAAATAAACGGCACACACATGAATTATAAACATGTCAATAAAAATGTATAAACATGTCACTTATATATTAAGCATATATTTTTATAAAAATAACATACAAAACACGCATGCATAAATGTGACAAAAGTTTAATTAGTATAACGTACTTAAATTTAAATTTCCGTCAATCTTGGTTTGATATATTAAAGTTTTGGGACTTTGCGGAATTATATTCTACTCCCGTGAGTAGATTAAAACGGTCTATGGTATTTTCAAATCGGAGTTCGGGTGAATGAGAAATTGATGCTCAAATATCACCATTTGAAATGGAAGAAAAAAAATAAGAGTAGTTTTATCCCACATTGGAATTGAACGAAAAAATCTTGATATTTTTTTTTTTTTTAAATGACAGCTCAAAGTCCTAAAGAAGATCAATATCCAAAAGTTAAAGAAATACATGTAGTATAACTTTTAGAAAAAATTATCTATGAGTTTGACGATACATGTGCGCGTATCAAACAAAAAAAATGGAAAGGCCTGTGCGCGTGGCTTGTTTTTTGCGATAGAGAAGAATCATTTTGCTGAAGTGTATTTTAGTTGGCTGCATGGATCGCGTGGCTTAATTGGGCCTGACTTCGACAGGCCCAAATTGTAGGCACCAATTTTGAATGGTTGTTTATTATATGAGTATGTAATTATTAATTTATTATCTATGGAAAACAAATTCAATAGATTCGTGAATCGGGACTACAAATAAGATTGAATTCAAATTTGTGAAACTATTATATGATTATATGACTAAGGGGCCGTTTGGTTTGACTAACAAGATCGAATAAAAATATAATCATGTTTATATAAATTGTTTGGCAGGGTCGGTCCAAAAAGGTGGTCAACCTCCCTAATTTGGAGCAGTTATAATTGTGGCTCCCCTTGTGATTCAATAATCTCTCCAAGATAGAATTTTCACTTTACACTTTTCTTCTTATATTTGGCTAATTACAATTATCTAAATAGAGTTATTTTTATCAAATCTTATAATTTTGGACATAATCATGTCAACCGAACATTTTTTTTAATTAATAGACTAATTGTAATCTTGAGCCAAATTTATAACCGAACATCATTTTTTACAGTCGGTCCAATTGTGATATTAGGTGCAATAGACAATCTGGTCTAATCTCTTTGGACAAATCGAACGTCCCCATAATGAATATAAATTTAAATCCCCACATTTGTAACCATATGATTAAACGGAAAATTCTTAACTAAACCAGGTATAGAAAATATTCTTACACCTTGTGGTTGAAAATCTACCATAAAATTAAAGTAAATGATGTGGTACATTTACAATCACAAGATCTAGTTAAATTTCCTAGACTCGATCTAATCAAGAATATCCCTGATTAAACCATAACATATCCGATAAAATACCCAATTCTGCTATTACCTATCTATGTACTTATAATACCATAAATTATTTAATTCAAATCATGAGTTTAGATTTTCTTCATTTTCTATGACATCATAGACAAAATTGATATTCGACTATCTACTTGATTCGGAGAATTTGAGAAACAAACAACTATATTGGTAGTGTAATATAATAGCTTATTAGTTCTAGCTTGTTGGCGAAAATTTTCATTTGATGTGTGGTATTTCTTTAATTTAATACTAGCTAGTATTGCTAGTGAATATTTTTTGTATTTCTTAGTTGAACATTATCTATAATTTATATGTATAAAAATAAGACCACTTATGAATATATTAACAAGTATTTTTAGACTGATCATAAAAAATATAAACATGTTTCTTATATTAAAAAAAGAATATGCTAAAAAAGTTTATTTATTAATGTACTTGTTTTTTTTTTTTTTTTGTTTGAGGGTTTAATCCATTTCGAGGTGCGTCAGACAGATTATGTGAGAACCTCTTCCAACTGGATTCGCTACTCTGTAGTGACTAGTCCATTTCACTAGACCAATCACCTGTTGATATTAATGTACTTGTTTATTTATTTGACTTTTGAGGATTATTGACAAGGTTCCTCATGTCTAGCCTAACGTGCGTTCATGATTTCAGGTTTGTACCATGATCAGACTTTCAGAACCCCCTCAAAGAATGTCCACATCACTCTTATAATCTAACATGCAAAAGAAGGGACTCATCTTGTAACCGCCTATTTGGTATGAAAGATTGATCATATTGTATGGACGTATTCGAAGATAGTGAAAAATTCAACGATTGCTTAAAAAGTGGATGTAGACTTTCTGGAGAACTATAAAGTCATTTGTTATTAATAATTTGTTTTGTACTATTTCTAATGCATATTGATGCAGGTGAAATCAACATGAATCTAGGTCAGGCTAGATCTGTTTGAATTCTACAGTCGCATAAAGAATTCTTCCTTTGAAACATGCTCTTTACCTTCAAAACAGAGGGTGAGCTAGTTCAGGACAACTCCGGCGAAGCCACTCTGATGCTTAAATCAATAATGGACTTTAACGTCAAACAGAGTATAGCTTAAGAGAGTAAAATAAAAATAGGTTTTTAGATGTATTTTTGGTGGTATTTATACTCGTGGGAGAAATAAGGAAGATCCCATGATCTTAGGATACATCTTGCTTGTTTGGTAATCACTTCCTTGTATACTTGTGCAATATGTCAATTAGGTCACGAGATATTCTTTGAATGATTTCCACATCACATATCATTCAAGCATATTTATTCTTGAGAAAACATTTTCATCCTTGTACAAAACTTTCTTGGAGACATCATTTGGAGTTTTGGACCGTCCACCAAACATTTTCTTTTAGCAAAATCTAAATTTTCAAGCTCTTTATAGAACTTCTTTCGAAACATCTTAAGAGAAACAAGTTCTACAAAACCTAATTCACCCGCTCTTAGACATATCCATATCTCGATTTATACTTGTAGAAAATGAGCTTATTAGATAATTATTTGATAATCTAGTCAATATAATGGGAATAACAAATTAACTCCCTATGTTATTCTAAATAGGCAGTTGAATTCTCCGTGATAAATAAAAGGGCAAAATATCTCCCTGTGTTAATGCATCTCTCTTGATTTTTTCATTTTTATAAAAGGGTAAAATGCTCATTATGCAATATCACAGGGAGTTAAAGTGTTCTTTACACATATCACATGGAGGTGCCTATTTAAGCATATCACATGGGTGAAGTGAGATGAATATGTTGTCAATTATAAGGTTAAATTGATCATTTTTTACATGAAAATGAAGTATCAGTCGCATTATATAGAGTGATGTGTGTGTGTGCAATCCACTAGCAAAAAGGTAAATTGCTCATTATTTTATATCAGAGGGAGGTAAATTGTTCATTATTTAATTTCACAGGAAGATAAATTGTCTATTTTCATATCACATGAAGATAAATTATTCATTAGACATATATATCACATGGAGTTAACTTGCCAAAAATCCAACCAATCTCTACTATTATATAAGCATTGATATTTCTTAACTTTTTTGTACGGACTAAAATACCCTTATTTAAGTCGTAAAGTGATATTTAATTAAATAACAAACATGTAAAAGTAATTGAAGAGTTATAATAAGACATGGAGTCTTATTATATTTATCTCCTACATAAACTCATAAATTTATATATTATCTCTTACATCAATTTTTATAATTTTTAGTCTTAACTAATCATTAAAAAAAATACTATTATTTAAAAAGCTCCTTATATATATATATATAAATTATTATATGTATTTAAGTAAAAAAAAAATTACAGATTTAGTACAACATAAGTCATAAACACTCTAAATATAAAAAATTTAAATGAAATTCTCTTAAGTATCATTCTATTACAAGAAAAATGAATTAAAATTGAATCATATCTTACCTATGAATGAATAAATAAAAATACTTATGACTTAGCTAAGTACATGATTTTACTTTGGTTAGAATAACAAAATATAAAGAATATTCAATAATATCAAGACCTGCATAACCTCAAATTTTCATGGAACTCTTTTCGTGAAAAATGGGTGAAAATGGTGAAATCGATAAAAAAAAAATCAATTAAATCGTTGAAAACATGAGAAATCGATGAGAATTCAAGTGAAATTGGTGAACATTGGTGAAGCTGGTGAAAATAGGGTGAAACGATAAAAAATTGTGCCACTAGAATGATAAATAGATGTGAAATCGATGAAAATTCGAGTGAAATTCGTGGAAAAAGAATGAAATCAGTTAAACGATGACATCAGTGAGAAATGGATGAAATCGATGAAAAAAATTATAAAGTCAAAGAAAAGGGGTAATGTCGGAGAAAACATGTGAAATCAATTAAAGTTAAGGTAAAATTGGTGAAAAGAACATGTGAAATCAATGAAAAAATGTGCGAAATAGATGAAACGGGTTAAACCGGTAGAAAAATGGTTTAAAAGGAAAAAAAACAAAAGTAATAGACAAAATTGTAAAAAAAAAAATAGTGAAAATAGGTTATAACTGATTAAAAAAATGGTAAAATAAATATTAAACTGGTAAAAATGAATGAAATCGGCTGAAAAATAGGTTAAACCGATGAAAAATGGATAAAACTGATGAGTTAAATGTTAAAAATGGGTTAATTAGCCCTGTTTTATGAAATGATAAAATTAATTTTACTCTAATATATAAAAACTAACCATAAAATTAACCGGACACGTGCAACTTACGTGCACTTTCTAGTATATATAAGTTAAATAATGAAATTATAAAAAAAAAAAAGTTAAATAATCAACTAGTTAACTATTACATTTTAGATCACTTAATTGATCAGAAATACTTAGGTTGTCATCGACACGTCTTTTTGAGTTGTACAAAAAATTGTGAACGTGGAGAGATAGTTCGTTTGAAAATCTCATGAACGAATTACAACTTTAAAATAAGTTTGATCTTGTGTGAGAAATATAATGATTTTCGTTTTTTTTGGGTCGGAAATCGTTGATTTGCAAGATATATTTTCCCCTAAAAATCGTGTTTATAAAGAAATAAATGTTCTTTATTTGCTTGATATGATCCAAGTCATCCAACAATGTGCTCGAGAGGTAGGACCGATATCCCAAGTTTAATTTAATATGAAGACTGTCTACTTATATGATGGTAGAGTCTGCTGTTGTAAGGAGGAGAAAGTTTATGCTTTAGTTAATAATAGTAGCATCTTGGCTCATATTTGTCATAATTAATTTGCATAATGTCCTATAATTTTGGTTTAAATATATAAAGTTGCAGCAAAAAAACTAGGTGTCTTACTTTAGAGACCTACAAAGTTGAAGGACCAATGATGAAATTTTTTTAAACCTCCAAGAGTCCAACGTGGCAGCTGAGATGGAAAAAATATGATACATGGCGTCCCCTGATTGGTTTCCGTTTTTTTTTAATTTCTTTATTAAAAATTATTTATTTAATATTTTTTAATAGGAAAAAATAAATTATTTAAATAAATAAATATAAAATTAAATTTCCCTCCTAAATTAAATTAAATTAAATTAAATTTGTAGAATTGAATTATATAATAAAATTTGTTAGTATATTTACTAGTATTTAATAAATATATGTAGTCACCAATTTTTAATTGAATTATTTAATATAGTAAAATTTATTTTTTATTAATAATTTATTAGAATTGTAATTAAATTTATTTATGGACAAATCATTAATAAATAAATTCAACATTTTATTTTAATATCTTTTATTGTAAGTAAAAATTTGATCATTTAACTACAATATTGGTGGTGGCTATATATTTTAAAAAATACCTAATTAGTTAAAAATAAAATTAATCACTTATACAAATAATGTATCAATTTTAATTTTATGATTATTTACTCTCTTGAATTTTAATATAATTAATAATTTAATTATATTAATAAAATAATTATTAGTATTATTAATATTAATATTAAAAACAAAATTAAAACTAGAATTATAGGTGAGAGTGATCAAAGGAAGAAAATGGAATTAATTTCATTCCGGAGCCCTGCCATTAGAGACGACCAGGCAGGGCTCGGGGTGGGGGCAGGGGCAGCCCTGGGGCTCTGGAGCCCCCGGCCCCCCCCCCCCCCCCCCCCCTAACCATTGGAGATGCCCTTATAGAACTTCAATCCATTGCTTGGTTTAAGAGATGAATTGAAGATTTAAAAAGAAAATCTAATCTTTAGTATGGAAGCTTGGAATAATTAAATGCTCTGCCATTAAAAATAATGCTGATTTTATTAGAGAATAAAAGATTAAAAACTTAAAATTTGATCTACAAATAACATAAAAATCTAGTTCAAGCTCAAGAAAATCAAACGGAAACCTCGTTTAAGGTGAATTGTCTTCTACATGAGATAAAGTTGCTTAATAAAATAGGATCCAAATCCGTTCCATCGTGTCCGACAATAGATCATGTACCCCGATTTAGATTCAAACGAGTTCGAGACTAAAAGTTATAGATCCGAATTTTACCCCATCCATCACTCTCGCACGAATCCGCCCTTGGCCACCCCTACTAGAGTTGAATTTTTTTTTATTTTTTTATTTTATAATTTACTAGAGTTGATACCTTACAACACGAATAGAGTTCATGCCAATTAATCTCCTTGAAATGCATAATGTTTATTTCACTGTGATTTAAAAAATAACACTTTACCTCTCTATAAAAATATTAAGAAGCAATTTACCTCCTTCAGCCAAAGAGTGTAACTCAATTGCTGAAATTGAGAGTTGGCGTGAAAAGTATTTTGCAACATATGGGGTAAATTGTCACATTTATCATACACACATAATGGCCGATGCACATAGGGGCTAGGGGGGGGGGGGGGGGGGGGGGGATCTATAGAACCCCCTCAATTTTTTTTTTGTTCGGTATGGTTGTAAATTTTATCTTGGTACCAAAATACAAGGTTATATATAAGAATTTAATTCAAAATTCTTGTCCATCCCAGCCCATATAAAATACCTGGCCCAATTTTCAGTCAAACTCAAAAACTTAATCCATCATAAGTCCATATATAATCATCGCAAAAACCCTTGCCCCAATGACTATCGAATTTGATTGATTTCATCAATCAATTGCATTTGATTTATTCTTAAACAAGTATTTGCATTTCGTGTACATGGTAAATTGGAATTTTCAAGCAACCAAATAAACTTCCTTGAGCTTTTAAATTTTCTAGCTAATCAAAATGAGGTTGCTAGAGCCACTATTTTACGGAATGCCCCAAAAAATCTTAAGTTGACTGCTCCATCAATTCAAAAAGACATTGTCAATGCTTCATCAAATGAAACTATCAATGCTATTATTAGAGAGCTCGGTGATGGGTTATTTGCTATTCTTGTTGATGAATCTCGTGATATATCTTGTAAAAAAAATCACTGCATGCAAAAGAAAAAAAATGTCCCTAGCAAAAAGTATAAAATTGTGCCAAAATTTGTTTTCCTCACTTAAACTGAATTTTCTCACAAAAGGCAGTCAAATGTGACGAATATGTTTTCACATTACCTTTTTTTTCGTCACATATAACAAATTTGTAACATGGTATCATATGTAATTAAAGTAACTTATGGGGTCATTTTTGTCAAACTTCACCTCGTTTTTTAATCTCGTCATATATTTTCTCGTGAATGAAATATAAGTTTGAGTGTTTAATTCAATTTTTTTTATCTAATTTAGCCCCCCTAGATAAAATTCCTGGATCCGCCCTTGTACACACATGGGGTAAAATATATTCTCATAATATAGGGAGGGTAAAGTGTCACATATAAAAATGTCAGGAATGTGGTGTGAAACTTTTATAAGAATATAAGAGGGTGTAAAATGCTCTTTTTCAAATAATAGAAAGGTAAATTGAACATTATGAATATCACGGGGGTAAATTGTCATTAACTCGATAAAATAAGAAAAAAGGAAACAAAAAACTTCAGGGTACTGTTTGGCTACAGAATATCCCTCATCCCCCTTTCCATTTCTTTCAAATTTGAATTTCAATCAAGCCTTTTATTCCCGCTTACCCACAGTACACTCTCTCTCTCTCTCTCTTTCTCTCTCTCTCTCACACACACACACACACAAAAAAAAAAGTAACATCGATTGCTTCAGATTTGCTGAAGCTCTACCATGAATCACTACCACATTTACGAAGCCATTGGCCGTGGAAAATTATCGGTAATTGTATTACTACTCGAGCTTTAACTAAATTCCCCATTTTTCTGTTTGTGATTTATTCGAAATTCGTTATTTTTCAGACTGTTTACAAAGGAAGGAAGAAGAAGACTATTGAGTATTACGCGATTAAGAGCGTGGATAAATCTCATAGGAGCAAGGTTCTTCAAGAAGTGAGCATCGTGCACAAATTGTTTGTTAAACTTATCGAACTAATTGATTTGGTTAATTGTATTTCCACGAGCATTTACTGTATAGTTTGTTTGATTAGATTAGATTTGAATTCATTAGTTTTCATCTCATGTGCTAAATTTTTTACCCTGTGATTGCTTGGGCCTGGCCAAAACGAGGTCTCAAGTAGAATTTAATAATTCCTTGATCTATGAGAATTTCAAAAATATGTTCTGAGCTGATATATTGGTTTATTTTAAACATATAAGCAAATAAACCAAGTACTGAAAACAATAGTTCCCAAGAGTTGTGCAATTTCTGATTTTTTTTAGCTGATATTTTGTCCTTTTGAACTGATGATAAGGGACGACATTAGATTGTTTGGTGCAATTCTAAAGTAGATTGGAATGAACAAAATTTATTTATTCTGTTTTAATGGTTGAAAATAGCGATGAATATCAAGTGATGATCATATTAGATTTATGAATGTTCACCCATCTTTCACATGATCATTCCAGCACCTATGTTCTCCTTGAAAGGTGACTTAATACTTTATGGCACTTGAAGAACCACGAATTCAGGGTGTACTTAGGTACCCATATAACCAGATTACTACTGGAGAAAGGTTTTTGTTTTGCATTTGATGATGTGCTACAATAACTGCATATCAATACATGGCACTTGAAGAGCTGCAAATTCATGATGCACCACACTTCATATCGTTACTGAAGAAAGATTGTGATTTGGTGCTTGGTAACTTGCAAATTGATATGTAAATTGCACGACTGAAGTTCTCACATTTCAAACTCTGAGCCTTGTGATACTTGTTCGACTCGAACCTAAAGGACAGAACCCATTCAAAAGTTTTGACCATTGTTTTCTTGGACGTCAATAGTAAAATAATTCACCATGAAGAAATTGGATATGCAGATTCCATGCATAAGATGCTTATGTCTATTTTTGCTATATACTGGATTTATGCTTGATGAAATTCTTTGGTTATTCCGTGCAGGTGAGAATTCTTCACACTTTGGATCACTCTAATGTGCTAAAGTTCTACTCGTGGTACGAATTTCTACTAGGAAATCTTCTTCATTTGTTAGAGCAAATACAAGTTGACCTTTTTCATTATGTCAAAAACTTTGATGACACCTTTAATGCTAAATTAATTCTTTACTCTCGCTCCTTTTTTCTCGTGAAATTGTTATAGGTATGAAACGACAGCTCATTTGTGGTTGGTTTTGGAGTACTGTGTTGGAGGTGATCTAATGACTTTATTACAACAGGTGATTAATTTGTTTGAGTAGTCCTGTAGGCTATTTCTCTATGTATCTTCTGTCTTCACTTCAGATTATTGGGCTTTCTTGGTAAGCCAGTGTTTAATATATTCTACTTGTTCTTGGGCTCATACCAAATGCTACCATCCTTTATTTTTTTGGTTTGCTTGCAATAGTTAAAGTGTATTAATCAACTCATCTATGGTTATTGTTACACATTATAGTTCGGAGTCCTATTCTATACTTTTCTTACTATGCATGGTTTAATGGACTTGCAGGATGGTAAGCTTCCAGAAGATTCTATATATGATTTGGCTCTTGACCTTGTTACAGCTCTGCAGTAAGAATCAATTTTTTTGCCTCTGATTTTCTGTTTTTGTTGTTGTTATTCAAAATGTCGTTTTTCTGTTACTAATTTCTTCATACACCAGGTACTTACATTCAAAGGGAATTATATACTGCGACTTAAAACCATCAAACATTCTACTGGATGAAAATGGGCGCACAAAGGTACTTCTATCCCTTCCCCCACATCTTGTGTCAATTTTTTGCCAGATCCTGATGAGGAGCTCTCCTTAATGTTCTCTATTCCAGCTATGTGATTTTGGACTTGCAAGAAAACTGAGTGACATTTCCATGACAACTTCTTCCCAGGTTGGTTTCCGGATATGTATTCTCTTTCACTCATTAGTAACTAAGACTTGTTAATGGCTAATCGTTTGCGTTAAATTCTACATATATTCTCCTTTCACTCATATATTTATGTTTTTAACTTGCATGACTAGTTACCACAAGCAAAACGAGGAACCCCATGTTACATGGCTCCTGAATTATTCGAAGATGGAGGGGTTCATTCATACGCTTCTGATTTCTGGGCTCTTGGCTGTGTGCTATATGAGTGCTACACTGGCAGGCCTCCATTTTTTGAGAAAGAATTCACTCAGCTGGCAAAATCAATCCTTTTAGATGAAACTCCTGCTCTTCCTGGAACCCCAACTCTTCCATTTGTAAATTTGATAAACTCTCTCTTGATCAAAGATCCTGCTGAAAGGATACAGTGGCCTGAACTTTGCAGTCATTCCTTTTGGAGAACAAAATTTGCTCCTTTAACGTTACCTCCTCAACCTGCTTTTGACAACATGATCGAGCTTTGTTCTGAACCACGTCTTACTGAGCGCAATGGTGATAGACCTCTTCGGAACAAGACTCCACCTAAAACTATTGGCAAAGATTCAAGAGGGCGTATTAAACAAGAAGAGAATCTTACCCCTGGGGTGAAAGGAGAAGAAACACCGACCAAGTTTGTACCAAAGGGCCGAACTCATACAAAACCTTCAGGCAAAATATCAGATTTCAAGCACAAAGATACATCAACTAAAAGGGGAGGTGTCAATCTCCTGCGGCTTTCAAGAATTGCAAAATCTAACTTGCAGAGAGAAAATGAAAAAGAGAATTACCGGAGGCCATTACCTAGTAGCACGAAGAATGATGCAGAAGTCAAGATTGAAAACAATGACATGGAACTTGATTTTAATGAGAACACTGAAAATGAGGGGCAGGATGAAAATGATGAATCTGAAAATGCATCCTGCACAAATGATGATAATATATCGACTCCTAACACGCACGAGGGAAAACCCGAAGAGATGGACAACATAATAAGCCAGTCAGACACATCAAATGTGGTTGAAACGCCTCTGTTGGAGGACTCAAAAACGCAAGAGGAGGAATCATTTTCAGAAGACATGGATTTGAGCCCAGCAGCAGCTACACCACCCAGCGCTAGTCCTCAACAGAAGATTTCAAGGATTAAAGATGTTTCTGGACGCGCTCTTGACTTTGATGCAATAAAATCATCTATAGACCTCTCAGAGGTGTTATGGCATGCATCTGATCTCTCAGTTAGACCAGTGATGCCTAACAGAAAATTGGATAAAGGATCAGATGCAATTCCGTCTCTTCCATTTCATGCAATATCCCCATCTGATTTTATGAAAATGCCTAAGGAGAAATTGGATGTTCTGCTTAGTAGAATTTTAAGTATCATGAACGGGAATGTTACTGGTGAGAAGCAAAATGTAATCAGGTACCTTGAGATGCTAAGCACTAATGCAGATGCTGCTAATGTTTTGACCAATGGGCCAATCATGTTAGTTGTTGTCAAAATGCTAAGGCAGTCTAAGGCTTTGGCTTTGCGTGTGCAACTCTCATCGCTCATAGGGCTGTTGATTCGCCATTCAACTTTTATTGGAGATGATTTGGCAAATTCTGGCATTTTAGGCGCTCTAACTGATGGCCTTAGAGACAGGCAGGAAAAAGTGAGAAGGTTTTCCATGGCTGCTTTGGGTGAGTTGCTCTTTTACATATCCACTCTAAATGATCCTGCCAGAGATTGTAATCCTCAAGAATCTCCATCTAAAGACAACCGGCCCTCTTCTAGCTGGCAGGTTAGCTTTTGACTGGATTACTATGATCTTTGGACATGTTCACCATCTCTGTCTACCTTTATCTTTTAATGATATTGGTGTTTAAAGTTACAAATAGTTCAGATTTTGTTTGGTCTGTACTCATATGATATTTGTATTCATTGTTTTTGTCTTGATATGATTTTTGAATGCAAATTTCTCAATCTTTTGATAGGTTCCAAATTCATTAATCTCCTTGATCTCGTCGTTGTTGAGGAAAGGAGAGGATGATCTAACCCAGCTTTATGCTTTAAGAACAATAGAGAACATCTCTAGTCACGGAGGGTATTGGGCCACTCGTTTCACCAGCCAAGACATAATTAACAACCTTTGTTATATTTTTAGAGCTCCAGGGAAACAAGAGAGTATGAGGTTCACGGCGGGATCATGTTTGGTTCGTCTGGTTCGTTTTACCCCTCCCAGCATTCAACAGGTTACTGACAAACTTCCGCTCAAAGACATAGCTTCTAGCCTTTTCAAGGGCAATCAACGTGAGCAGCAAATCTGCTTGAACCTTCTAAACATGGCATTACTTGGAAGCCATATGCTGACAAACGTTGGGCGTTACCTTCTTCCCTTGATGGAAGATAAGAATCTTATTCCAAATCTTATCTCTCTAATTGAGCAGGGAAGTGAAATCCTGAGGGGAAAGACACTCCTCTTTGTGGCTCTACTTTGCAGAAACGGAAAGAGATGGCTCCCTCATCTTCTTTGCAATGCAAGATTGCTATCAGCTGTGGATAGGCTTGCTAAAGAAAAAGATAAATACGTTCAGCATTGCCTAGGTGCATTTGTGCATGCTGTGGTGTCAACTTTACCTGGTTTGCTAGAAAGTATTACAGGAGATATTCAGCAAATAATGGGAGGAAGAAGTCATGGAAAGATTGCTGGTGGTCGAAATTATCCAAAGAACAATATCCATTTCTTTCCTGTGGTTCTCCATTTATTAGGGAGTTCCTCATTCAAGCATTCAGTAGTCACTCCACAGGTTTTACAACAGGTGGCAAATCTACTTAAACTGACAGAATTGCCTTTCCAGGTAGACACTGAAAAAGAAAGCTTTACTTTGTTGTTGCCTATTTTCTGCTTAATTAATGTTTCCAGATCCATATAGACTTCAACTTCATTTTTCTTGGCTTGCTTGTATTCTTTTACATGATGTTTTTTGTAAAGGAAATCACTTCTTAAATTTAAAATGCATTTGATTGCTGATTCCTCTTAAGTATACTCTCTTCAAAATTCATTTTTCGTTTCAGTTGTGTTTGCCAGGAAATAAATAAATGCTTATTAAACGTTCCAAAATTCATTCTCTCTCTTTATTTTCCGCATACTTTTCCTTACACAAGCCACCATATTCATATTAGGCATATCTCTTCTAGTAATTTAACTATAACAAAATGCTCAACAGTTCTGTAAGCTGATGGGATCATGTCAATAATGTCATCTTTTACTGTATCATCACCTCACCTTTGCATTATCCAATATTTTTGAAACATTTTCATCTTTTTGAGGTGATCTTTATTGCTTTTTTCTTGACAAGGGCTTGTCTATACTTTATCAATCACATGATTTAAGCATAGTACATCAAGAAATATTTGCATTCTCTATGGAGTTGGGCTTACTATGACACTATATTGAATTTCAGGGCAGGGATGACTTTCAGATAACTCTTCTGCGAGTCCTGGAATCAATCACAGAGGAGCCAACTGCAATTCAAAATAACCCCATCATCTTCATCCGTCAGGTTCTTCCCAGCTTGGCTGCACTATACAAAGGAAACAAAGATGGAGATGCCCGATTTTTATGCTTGAAGATTTTCTTCGATGTGATGGTCCTTTTTCTAAGTGAACCATTGGAGGATGAACAAAGGCCAGAAGATTTGAGAACCATATCCAATAAATATTTCCTCCCCCTCTACCCATCTCTAATCGAGGATGAAGACCCCATTCCAATGTACGCTCAGAAACTTCTTGTGATGCTTATTGAATCAAACTACATAAAAATCTCAGACATTCTTCAAATGAAAGCAGTCTCACAATGTTTCGAATTTCTACTCGGTGATTTTTCAACTATAACCGTTAGCAACATCATGCTCTGTTTGGCTCTAGCATCTGCCCCAGAACTCGAGACCAAGATCCTCTCCCAACTAAAAGTCGTCAGAAAAATTGGAAACCTCTTAGAGTTCGTATATGCCAAGGAGATGGAAGATTTCATTGAGCCAACAGTCCGTTTGTGTAGGGCACTCCTTTTCCGCTCCGTAAATTCTAGAAAAGGCTTTGTCTATACAAAAGAACCAACACTCTTACAAGAAAAGTCTAGTGAAAGTGCTATTGACCATCAGCAATGCATTAAAGATATAATAGACTTCGGTGCCAATGTTGGAGTTTTGCTTGAACTAAGCAAGTCATGTGCAATTAATGTCGCGGATTTGGCTTCAGATTGCTTGATTTTGTTGTTCAAGGCAGCTCCAAGAGAAGCCACTATGAACTTTCTTATGAATCTTGCGAAGGTCACTGTGTTACTTGAAGCCGGGCGACAAATCACCCACTTGGTGGTAGAGAGAACTCTTCATGCTCTTGGCTTTTCTTGTCGACAGTATCTGTCACATTCGATGATACTATCTATTTGTACATCCGAGTTAGCAAAAATCGAAGCAATTGTTTTGGATCTTAGAGGTTCTAGCATAAAAAATATTGCTGATGCTTCCTTTCGGGTAGCAATGGAGTTGCAAAGGATACCACATTGAGTTCCAGAAGTTGGTATGTTTTACATGTACTTTCATTTTGCTTATTACATTTTCATTGATATCTACTTATAGAGGTTATTCGAGTACAAATTTGGGACTAATGGTTGATTGCTATATTATTTGAATTTAGCTGTATTAAGCACAATAATCTTTGTGTGCTTTCTTTGTATTACATGATCTATGTAATGTTTTTATTATAATCATATATGTTTAATTCAATACCACATCTTGTTCTTGCATTAAATTTTTATGAGGAAACATTATAAAAGAGAATGAGCAGTCAGTAGTAATTGATGTTGTCAAGAAATCTATTAAAAAAAGATTGTCATCAAGAAAGTTTGTGATTTAAATAATTATTAGCAAATATTCAAAGTGGGAACATTATAAAGCTGAATTAAATTATCTGGTTCACATTGCAAGGGCAGCTGGAAAAATAGCTATTGAGCATTCATAAAGCTCAATCCCTCAAGAGGGCCAACATGTAGGACATGTCTTCTTCAAGTCCATGGGATCGGGAACAATTGCTTGTCGTAAAGAGCAAGGATCCATCGTATTTTCCCATGCAATCTCTGACTGGACACGATGCAACTCAGTTCGAATGCAAAGCTTTTTTTAGAGCTCTCCAAATTGCTGGAGAAGATCCTCAACTCCAAAGTCATCATCGAATGTCATCAACAGATGAATGATCATCCCGGGTCGAAGCCAATGAAGCCCGACGAGTCTGTGATCGATGGCCCAAATAGCAAATTATGAAGAGTCTGAGATGCAAGAATCTTTCGGCTCATAATTTGGCATAATGGACATTTGATGATCAATGGAATGGACTCCTACCCCAAATGCTTTCTGTAGTTCCTGGAGATTTTAATTAAGTTTACTCTAAAGAAAAGTTTTTTTCGAATTATTTTGAGTCGAAATTAATTGTATTTTGTTCAAATCCTTTAATATTTGAATGAATTTTCAATTTAAAAAAAAGGCTAAATAATAAAGAATCAAACCAAGCTGAAACTATGCATCTTTCAACATAACTCTACTCGTTTGCATCCCAAAACTTGCACTATAACTATAATTTGTAAATAATTTGAAACAACCTTAAGACCATCGACTATCTCCCATGATGAAGACAAAATCTTTATTATACGACTCAAAACTAGAAAAAACTTCCAAATGAATAAATTTTCTCAAATTTAATCCTATATTTGAGATATTTTTA
>JAYDYQ010000352.1:0-21198 GCA_034814905.1 Penstemon davidsonii | reverse complement strand
AATGGATGTTTACTGTAAATGAGTTGAGATTGTACGATTTCGTCCCTGTATTTGGTTCCGAATGCTGAGGTAGAATTGTACATTTACGATGTGAAAAGATGTGAAGTGAGTCATCCTTATATATGATTGATTTCCTTTTCTTTTTTGGCCGTCTTGATTTGATTGGTGAATGTATGTTAATATGGTGTGTTGTGATTGACAGGATCTGAAATTCAACTGGAAAATAGTAGTTGGCAGCATCATTGGATTCTTTGGAGCAGCCTTCGGAAGCGTAGGTGGTGTTGGCGGTGGTGGCATATTTGTTCCTATGCTTACTCTTATTATTGGATTCGACCCAAAATCAGCCACTGCTATCTCAAAATGTGTGTGTGTATGTATATTTATTATATATTTTACATATAATTACTAGAGGTAAAATAAATTTTCTAATCATGGGCCAATCTTCTCTTGGCAGGTATGATAATGGGGGGTGCAGTCTCGACTGTTTACTACAATCTCAAGCTCAGGCATCCCACCATTGACATGCCAATTATTGACTATGATTTAGCGGTTCTAATCCAACCAATGCTCATGCTTGGCATTAGTATTGGAGTCGCTTTCAATGTGATATTTGCTGATTGGATGGTTACTGTTCTTCTAATCATTCTCTTTTTAGGTGACAATATATTGCAATTTATTTTATCAAGCATCCGAATCCTGTGGTACCAATTTATTTACTTTGTGATACGGTGGTTGCAGGTACATCAACTAAGGCCTTCTTTAAAGGTGTTGAAACTTGGAAGAAAGAAACTATCATGAAAAAGGTAACTAAAAAAATAAATGTACCTTCAATGTTCTAGCGTTTGGATGTTAAGATATCGTTCATGTAAAGTTGGAAAATTTCATACAAAATAAAATCATTTAAAAGTCTTTATTTGATGATGAATCCACTTCGTTTATTTGCTGCAGGAGACTGCAAAGAGCTTGGGGACCGATGGTGGGTTCATTTGAAGCATTCTTCATTGTGTCTATAATATGTTCTTTCTAAATCTCTTAAACTATAACACGTGCTATATTTTGAAGCAGAATACAAGCTTCTTCCTGGTGACCCCAGCAACAATACCCAAAACGAGGCTAATGTTTTTGAGGAACCAGAGGTGAGAAATGTCTTAGAACTTTTATTAATTTTACCAGAATAAATCTCGTCCGTGTAATAATTTGTCATTACCTCAGGTTGGTATTCTTGAGAATGTTTGTTGGAAGGAGTTTGGGCTTCTTGTATTTGTTTGGGTCGCTTTTCTTGCTCTGCAGATCATCAAGGTTTCATTTACTTCCTTTTTCAATATTCTAGAGAACATGTTGGAATCTGTGAATTAACTGGGCCTTGAATTGAAACAGAATTATACAAGTACTTGTTCGGCAACATACTGGGTCGTGAACTTGCTGCAGGTATTTTTGCATGCTTATGTGCATATTTTTGTCTGATTTCTGAGACTGGGGAAATTTGCTATGCTTTTCACGAATATCTTAGACTCTTTTTGATGTATTTTTCTCGCTTGCTATTTTCGTATTTAATATGGTGAATCCATTACAAATTACCGTTTTGATTTATGTGTAGGTCCCAGTATCTTTCGGTGTATCTGGTTATGAAGCGCTTTGCCTTTACAAGGGATGGCGTAAAATTGCATCGAAAGGAGATGGAGGTACCAACTTGAAAGTGCACCAGTTGGCTACTTACGGCTTTTTTGGCGTCTTGGCCGGCTTGGTAGGGGGGCTTCTAGGTCTAGGAGGTGGATTTATCATGGGTCCACTATTTTTGGAATTAGGCATTCCTCCTCAGGTGAGCTCTAACTCTATAAAAAATGGTTTTCGTGCATCAAATAAAAGAACGCTGTGAATAAAAAACACATTATTCGTTTTCATTTTTTAAAATCATTTTACTCACGAAAATCCAAGAACCAAACATAGTCCTAATGTAGAAAGTTAATGACCGAATTTCACATTCTTTTCGTACTCAGGTTTCAAGTGCCACGGCAACCTTTGCCATGATGTTCTCCTCTTCAATGTCTGTGGTTGAATATTACCTTCTAAAGCGTTTTCCGGTTCCTTTTGGTAAGTTCATAATCTTGACAGAATAAATAAATATAGATTTAATACTTCTCATACAAAAAATTAATTGCTTTCCTTATCTCAAATTCAAATGACTTTTTACACTCCAAATTTGTGTGGCAGCTCTGTACTTCGTTGCTGTTGCAACTGTCGCTGCTTTCATCGGGCAACATATTGTGAGAAGATTGATTATTTTAATGGGAAGGGCATCGATTATAATCTTCATTCTGGCTTCTACTATCTTTATTAGTGCCATTTCTCTAGGTAAGTAACTGTACACTTATTAGTATGAATATTGAATATCTTCCGAACTTAGCTAAATATTTCCTGGATTCACGAATGGTCTTTTGTTATTTTTTATTTTTTTTTGGATTAAATAGGCGGAGTTGGCATTTCAAACATGGTTGTAAAGATTCAACATCATGAATACATGGGATTTGAGAACCTCTGCAAATATGAAGTTTAAAATATCGCTCATGGACTATGAAGCTGCTAATTGATGCTAAATTGGTGCAACTCGTGTTTCAAGTATAAGGAGATGAAGTTCTTCTTTTCGATTATGTTCCGTATTAATGGTTGATCAAGATCAGTTGCAGGAATGTTAGTTTTTTATTTTCTTTTTCTTTACTTTAAGTGTAATAATATATGCTCCCAAAAAACATTAGGGAACAAGTGTTATTGTTTCAGTTTTATACCTTCATATTCTGTTGAACTGGAAACTCAACAAATAGTATTTACATTAGTTTCATAGTTTAACTTGATGAATTGAAAAGTTTCCGTCTCTTTGCAAAAAAATTGCTGGTATGATTGAGTGCTTGTAGAAAATTTATTTTCATTAAAATTCATTCAAGATCTATAGCTAGATCAATTGATTCCAACTTAGATCTATGTTGGAGTTTGTCTGGATAAATTCATATTTTTAGGGGTAGGACTTTTGTTTAGTTATTTACAGCCTCTTTTGGAACGATTTTGACCCAGTTTCGGGGTTTCACAACATTATGCCAAATTAATTCCAACGAAATCTGAACATAAGTTTAGAAAAACTCATATTTCAACTTATATATAAAAGATATGATTTAATATCTTCCATCTAGTTATAAAAACACTGATTTAGTACCTACTATTTACTTTTCTCCCTGATACCCCAATATCGAAACTCAATATAAATTATTTCTAATTTTTTTGAAAAACAACAAAATTCAAATTCAAATAGTGTTCAAAATATTTTACTGAAACCAACCAAATTATTTTTTGAAATCAAAACAAAGCGAAATTGAGTCAAAACCGACCCAGGAGGTTTCTAACTGATTGTGGTAATTGGGCGGGTCTAGACTCTAAACAAATCAAAATTAGGAGGCGAGGTCCATTCGACAAACAAATTGGCGGCTTGATAATAAGTTGAACCAAGTTGGGCCGGCTATAGATTTGATTGGGCCATGTTGGTTCAATAATGGTTAAGAGTGTTTACTATTTACAAAGTGTGTTTCTTTTAGAGTAAATCGCGCTTTCGGTCTCTCTTATGAGTTAATTTTTACACTTTCGTCCCTCTTAAATTTTTTGTAGCAGATTCGTCCCTCTTATCAATTTAGTGTAACATATTCGTTCCTCTTAGCAATATAGTGTAACATGTTCGTCTCTTTTAAATTTTTCATAGCGGATTCGTCCCTCTTATCAATGTAGTATAACACATTAGTCCCTTTGAAATACAAAATACATCACTTAAATCCAAAATATATTCTATAATGGACGAAAGTTGATGTATTTTGAATTTAAGAAGGACAAATGTGTTACAATATATTGATAAGAGGGACAAATCTGCTACAAAGAGGGACGAATGTGCTACACTACATTGATAAGAGGGACGAATCTGCTACTAAAAATTTAAGAGGGATGAAAGTGAAAATTTGGCCTATAAGAAGGACCAAAAATACTATTCACTCTTTCTTTTTTATGGTTATTTATAACTCTAATAATTTGTTCCTCTAAATCAAACTATTCAGTCTATTTGAAATGCATTCTTCTGAGGAATGAACATATGGCCAAAAGCTAAATCCAAAGCCGACTCAATGCCAGCATTGCACTTTTGGAAATGGACAATACCCTTCAAAAGTCAATTCTTGAGACAAGTAAGCATTGTTTTCTTAATACAATTGCAAATAAAATGTTAAAATATGCTCAAGAAAAAAAGAAAAAAAAAGGAAGTGGGTCAGTGGGTGGGGTGGGAGGAGGAATATATTCTCATTAAATGATTAATAAAATAATGCAAGCCACTCACAAAAATGCATGCGTGTTTTGATTGGCCAATAAGGAGTGTTTTGTCATTATCTTGCTCACATCATTTTCTTTTGTCGAATAATGGCTTTTTTCCCCATGGAATAATATTAGTATAAGAAAGAGGAATGGAATCATATAGTGGAAATTGAATGGAAAATAACTGTAAATTTTTCAAAGGGTATTGTTTTTACTTGACTTGCATTAATTGTAAAAAAAATTAGGGCATGACCAATAACTTATTATGAAATTTAAATTTAAATAGATTACTAATCAAACTATTGAAAATTAACTATGATCAAATATCAATTACTTAAAAACGATTTCAGAATGTTGTTCAAACTAATAAACTAATTTTTCATGTTACAGTATCTACACTTTATGAGTTTTATGAAATACAACCTGTTGAATGAGAATATAGCTCAAATTGATAATTATTTTTTATGTTATAAATGAACTTTATACATAATAATTTGTTATGTTTATAGAATTTATTCACTTATCTTTTCTTTCTTTACAATATCTAAACTCAATTTTATGAAAAAACGATGAACAAACAATTAAGTCAAATTACATAATCCAAAAGAATTTCGTACATGAGATCATTTACCTATTCGCACACGAGACATTCTATACGATTAGCGTATTTTTTCTTTTGGTGTTTGTAGGCGTTCAAATTGTAGAACTGAATTAATCACTTTCAAGGCATGTAATATATTAAGCGAGAGTCTCTCCAAACAAAAATCAGATTTAAAACATTGAAACTCAATCCAAATGGAATTTTAATTTTTTCAAAACCGAAACTCAATCTAAATGAGTCTTCAAATGTTTCATCGTAATCACCAAAACCAGCCTTTTGAAACCAAAATCAAGCAAAACCGAACGAAAAACTAACCAAATAGGCTCTGATTTTTTTCATTAGACAAATCACTCATTGATAGTAGATTACTACACCAACTTTAGAAATACACCAACATATGATTGATTTAGTGGAAGAGACTAGTAATTACAAAGTAGCAAATAAAAGTTTAAATATGTGTTAAAAAGAAGTTCTCACTTAATGTAACCGACGCGTCTCGATAAGAATTAAGTCAAATTTAATACTTGAATGCCATGAGAAAAAAAAAAAAAAAAAGATACGGTCCAGAAGTGGTCCAACCCGGTTGGAAGTGATGGGTTTCAACAAAGAGCGGTTCAGAAAGTTTTAGTTGTTTATAAAAGTCCGAAATAACTCGATCATATAATCAGAAGCCAAAAAGAAATTAGAGGAGAATTAAAAATTGAACCCTAGAGAGAAAGAGAGGAAGATGGTTTTCTACTTCAAGGCGCGACCAGAAGCGGGAGACTATACCATTTTCATGGGCCTTGATAAGTACGAGAACGAGGAGCTCATCAAATATGGCTTCCCAGAAGATATTTGGTACTTTTTTTTTGGGTTTAATTCATCGTTTATTAACTTTAGTTTGGTTGCGGAGATCTTTTGATTTTGTTTCTTTGATTGATTATTTTAATCTGTTTTGTGGAATTTCATAATTTTATGCTGCATATATATATATATATATATATATATATGGCAAAAGAAAAGTAAGATTATTGCATTTTTTTTCCCTCAAGTGAAAGTTTATTGTGGAGATTGTCTTTTTAGTTTTAAGAGTGTTTTGATTTTGTGGTTTATAATTAAGTAATAATGTTTTGCGGAAGCTTAAATGATGTAGCTTAAGCTATGTTTGTTCAATTTACTAAATGCTTATAATGTGGGCTTATTTCTAAAGAGATATAGGAATTATAAGTGCAAATTTGGAAACAAGCACAATGCATGAAATTTGTTTGTTTCCATGGATCATGGATGTATACTATGGAAGTTTCCTTAGGAAAGAAAATGAGACCTATATTTGTCTCTTTACACGGAAATATGAAAGTTTCATGTGCAAATGCTTGACATCACAAATTTCTTGACTATATAGTGAACTAACTCTAGTAGTCAATCACTTTAAATGTATTGTCTTATGAATGTCTTACTAGAAAATTTAATTCCACGCTATTGCTCATTAAGTCTGTCTAATTCTTGTTTCATATATGATGATGAAGCTTGGAGCAGTCATTTTTCTGTTATGGTAGACCCTTTTTGAGTTGTACCAAGATGATTTACTTTAGATTTATATGAAGGCAAACCTATTAGAAAGCTGAAATATTTTTCTAAAAATGTTCTTTAACTGGGATGTTTTATGTAGGTTCCATGTGGACAAAATGTCTTCTGCCCATGTTTATCTGAGATTGCACAAGGGTCAAACCATTGATGATATATCTGAAGGTGTATTGGAAGATTGTGCCCAACTGGTTAAAGCAAATTCAATTCAAGGCAAGTGCTTATGTAGTATTTTTTGTCATCATATTATAGATTTTAACAACTCCATTACTTTTTATGTTTAATGCAAGTTTGACAGTGTACTGAATCACTTGTTCATGGTTTTTAATCTTCAACTTTATTAATCTGGCAGGAAACAAAGTAAACAATGTTGATGTTGTTTACACCCCATGGCAAAATCTTAAGAAGACAGCTTCAATGGATGTTGGGCAAGTTGGTTTTTACAGTTCAAAAATGGTGAGCTTCATCATGCATTTGTCATGATTTTGTGACTGCTTGTTTTTGTCCTAAATCAAGCAACCTTCGTTTGATTGAGCTTGTCTTGTGTAGGTTCGCACTGTAAGGGTGGAAAAGCGAATAAATGAGATAGTTAATCGGTTAAACAGGACAAAGGTTGAAAGAACGCCTGATTTAAAAGGTACATTCATAGATTCTCACTTGTGACAACCTAGCTCTTTTCTGCTTCCCAAGTCTCTTCAGTTTCTATGTTTCTCATCTGCTCTTCCAGCCATGTCTTTTGAGTTTTGGTACCAAGTTAATTGTTTGCCTGCCCTTGAACATCATAGATTTTGACTTGTGTGTTCTTATGTTTTAGCTGAACGCGAGGCAGTTAATGCAGCTGAAAGAGCAGAGAGGAAGGTGCAGCTGAGAGACAAAGTGAGTTATGCTACATTTTGATTTACTTAATCGTAATGAAGTGTGCATATCTTATTATGAATGTATAAGTAAATAAGGGCTCCATTGCTTTAGTAGATCAATATATTGGTAAATTCAGAAACAAAATCCACTTGAGCTAATGTTATACAATATCTCAGGAATTACGGGCAAGTTTTTGCTTCATATTCTTCCTACTTTGTCTACTCCATCCTAAAAACCAAGAGCTGATTTTTGGCTCCTCTCCATGATTCCAAAAGCCTCCAGAATGCAGGGGGACATTTGGGGCTTTGTCATGCCAATTTCCTACTACATTGCGTATTTTAGGTGTAGATGGTTCTTTGGCCTAAAAGAACTAGTTTTACACAACTACATACACAATTTGAGAGGGATAGACTAGTAAATCTGTAAATCAATGAAAACCCATGATAAACGTGAAATAGGAGGAAGAAAAACAAAAGTATACAATTAAGAATCAGAAAAAATGGACATATCACCTTTTTGCTGCCAACTGGCAGATTAGATCTGTAGACTGTAGCTATCACTGAAGATAGATAGATGGTTATCCATCATGAATTGAGATGTCTTGCAACTTTTCATATCCTTAAGCATTGGAACAGATGGGGTCTCCTGGTTTAATGGTGAGATCCAAGATATTTGGACCAGAAACAATTATATAGAGTATAAGTATCTAGACATTGCATTTACTTCATCAAATACTCTCCAACTTTAACAGTTTGTACCCTGAAACAAGGCCTACCTCAAGAGCCAAGTTCCTAGGTTTGCATGTGGGCATATAAGTCTAATCATACGTCAGTTATTTCACCCAACTGATGGACTTGGTTACTCATTGGTTTGTGTTGGTGGAATAAACATTGATTTTTATATGCAGAAACGGCGGGAAGAGTTGGACAAGCTTGAGAAAGAGAGACAGGCTGAGTTAAGGAGCTACAAAAATTTGATGGTAGCTGAGAAGATGACGTCTAACAAGGACATAGCATCAACAAACAAGTCCCTTCAGGAACTTGAGGAAGATTTCATGTGAACGCAAAATGCTTCTACAATTTGTCGAAGTTCGACCATTAATTCATAATATGAGATGACTTTTATCCATGAGGCCATTGGAAAGATGACTGACGTTTGTTGGTTGGGGTAGAGGGTTATTTTTGTCTTATGTTTCCAGACATAAATATGAATCTTATTTATAATCATTGGTCTTGAATCTCTCAGATTTTGTTAATAAAATCTCAGGATCAAAGATCTGCAGTTTGAGAGTGAAGAGGACCTGTGTTGTAATTTGATGATGATAAACATGATCCACATTTTGTTGTGATGTTAATGGTTGGCAATGTTGCTGGAGTAAAAAGTATTGAAAGGACTAATTTGCCCTTTACATCTATTTGGAATTTTTACACAAGAGATTGATTCTAAGAAGATGAATGGCCACCCAACGATTGAAGTTCATGTGTTTAACTTGACTTTATACTCCAAATGAATAAGAAAAGTTAATTGAAGAACATATGATTTGCAAAAATAGCAGAAAGTTTGCTTTTTCTGCTAATGATTGTTAAATTTAAAACAATATATTGTTTGAAGTTATTTTCCTTTTATTATTGAGTTGAAATTCTGCTTGAATTTAAGTTGATTCTTAAAATAACTCAATTGAGTTTGATGATTTGGTATATTAATTTACATTTTGATGATTAACGAATTGACTCGTATGAAGTATGAACCAATGTATAATGTCAAGGGTGATTTGTCATGTATTACAAATTGAAGTGACTTAGAATTGAAATTGTTTTGTTTTTATCTTAGTAATTCTACATCTCTTATACTCCTAGAAATTCTGCCTTGGATCTGGTTTCTGATTCTTTTTCGGGAAGGCAGGCAGCCGGAATTTAAAAAATCATTAGAGTAAGTACACTTCTTTTCCTAAAGCTGTAAAGGAAAATGATGGCACATTGTTGGGGCAAGAATCTTATAGTAATAGATTAATAACCAAAATTAGATATCCTTTTTCCTCTATAAAAAAGGCCAAACCATGCACACTATCAACCTAAACAAGGCATAAGCGTCCAAACTCATCCATCCACAATTAAAGCATCTTTCCTCATATCTTCTCTCCTATGGCAATCATCTCTTTAAGTAATTGGAAAAACTCACGCAGCAAAAGTGTCCGATTAGGCTGAAATTACACACAAAGAGAGTGTGACTGTGAACCATCAAATCATAAATGGCTAATGTTTTGGCAAAGAATTAGAAAAACAAAAAAGAAGAAGAAAACTTCATCAGAAATATCACCATTAGCTATGCAGAAAACATATGATCCTGTGAGTTACATACAGAACTTTGATGGAAGGTCCGAGAGAGTTGAGCCAGAAAATCTTTATAGGTCTTTTTCAGCAAGATATGCCGATCATTCAAGATTTACTCGCTGTAAAGAATTGATGGATGGATGAATATTGAGGTTAGATCGATAAATCACCAGTGTTTATGTCAAATTTGAAATTTGATGCCAATGTGTTTGGCATTATCTCTTTGTGGATAGAAATGTAATAGTTTTTCCCTCTTCTTTTCTATATAGGAAAAATCCTGCTTCCCAGCCTATTATATGTAAGATCAGGCCTTGTCTCTGTTTTTTTTCTTTCTGTTAAATCTGATTCTTGAAACAGTCAGTGTTTGCTAATATGTATTTAGGGGTATAATCGAAAACAAGTCAAGTTGGCATGTTAAGTAGAATAACGTATTGCTCAAGTTTGTGTGTTTTTTCTCTAGAACTTGAGATTGTGTTTGAACTGGGTTTTGACTGTCAAAGAAATCAAACTCGAATAAACTCTAATAAAAATGATTAGCTTGATAGATAGATATAATAATAATTTCCAAGTTTTTTCTTACTGAGCCAAGCTCTAACCAAGAACACATGACAAATAGTATAACTATCTGAATTTTTTTCAAATGGGGAACACTATAAGATAAAAATCTCCATGGAAGAGCAAATGTGAGCTAGATTTGCCACAAAATAATTTATTGTTATCATTTTCATTTTTTTGCCGTCTGCTAGTCCACAGCTGGTTTTGCGGCTGCATGCTTGCAGGCAATTTCTTGTTTCGGGTTCTTCAACTCATCTCCTGCTACAAGAAAGTATGCAGTGTGCCTGAAAAGGAAAGGGTGTCGATTAACACAACCAACATATAGATATATAAAGTGCTCGTTGTTTCAAATGACGCAGGAGATTAATAGATAGAGTTTGTACCTAAAAAAATTCATCATTTTGATTTTGGAGTCTGGATCAATATCTGTAGAGCTATCTAATGCTTGTTGCATGTGGTGCAACCACCTTTCTGCAGCTTTATGAGTGACCGGAAATGGACGGTGCCGCCCAATCAATGCAGGATGCCCTGTCAAAACTTACGAGTCAGCTCTAAAAGAATTAACACCACTTGTGAACGACTGATTTTAACAAACTAAAGTTGCAAAGTAATCAGAAAAAAACAAGTTTCCCTGTTCTATAAGATATCAAGTACAAGGAAGAATTGTTTCACTAAGTCCATAAAACAATGATGTTCAATGTTTGGAGAACTTCTGTTCATGTGTTTAACACTAGTGATAATATCTGTGACCAATGAGCTTCAAAGAGAAGTCAATTGACAACGACTTCACAGATATTGAATTTGGTACAAACATACGAAACTCAGAACTTATAGCCTTATAGCCAATAGAGTATTGCGTCGTTATACTTGGTTAAAACCAAATGCATCCAAATAAAGTGATATAAGTTAACAAAGTTTTTTTTTTTTTTTGATAATTTATACATTTACAGCGTTACTCATATAATTTAAACTTCAAATTTCCTATGCTGCAATAAAATCACAATCTAAAATTCGTTACCTCTTCTTTGAGAGAAAAGGGGAGGTCCTCCCATTCTTTGCACAAAGAACTCATATTGGTTTTGAATGGCATCTTCCTTTTTTGAATTAGCAAAAATTGATCGAAACCACTCTTCCTCGTCATCATAGACTCTGTTAACATTAAGTACTTCAAGTAACAAAGAGTATTTTGAGTGAACCATAATGATAACGAAGCTCCTCAGTCAATGAACAAATCTCATTCATGTCAATCTTACAAGTAGATTGTGAAAGTGTTAAGCTTACTTTCATTTTGTGTGCCAAGAGCCAAAAGTGAAGTGATTGTAACAAATGGGGTACCAATATTGAAAAGTATCACTTAAATCTTGAAAAAACTCAGGAATTATATTAAATGCAGTAACCAAATTTAGAGCAAAGAAAATGTGGAATCATCCATTATAAAACCCTAAGGCTGAAGGTGGAATCAAGGATTAAAATTTTCATACGTTTCCACCGAAACATGGAAATGGTTATGTTTACAAAAAATATTATAATTAACTGACCAAAACATACTAAAGAAATGAAATTTCAATCGATGGCTGCGATAGCTTCATGACTGTATAAACCACTTTAAGATCCACAATTATCACATTTACTTATCATATTCTTTTAAGACAAAAAAGTAAAACAAATAATGTAAGAATAAGCAACCAAGAAAAGGATAAAATCAACAGGATTTCCCACATATGAACTTTCATCCCACCGCTTCCACATCCCACACAAAGAAACAAAATCAATTTCTCAACTGGGATGGTGTCGAATCCACAAAGACTCAAACTTTTCAGCACTTCTCGACAGAAATAAACATTCATTCAATTTAACAACACATTAATTTAGAAAAATGATAAATATTTTGACACCTGTTGTAGAAATTGGTGGAGAGATTAATAAAAGTCTGAAGGCCGAGCTTTTGATAGAGATTGGTTTCATCAATGGCGAATGCATCGTTTGTGTGCACTCCACTCCATTCGGATGCTTTCTCCTGCAGTGACTGCATTCTTTCTTGTTCTCTATGTGTTTGTGTTTTTGACTCGAGATTTTTTAAGTGGAGTATTTATAGAGGCGTGTGGAGGTCGCGTGGAAGACACGCTCTCCACTGTGTTTATATGTACTGCGTTGATTTTTGGGAATGGAAGAAAGAGAATTTTTTTTTTTTTTAATATTTTAAGAAATGGGAATATTTAAATGTTGGCCACTAGATTTGTCAAATCAGGAGGCTGGAGGGTGTGGGAGGATAATATGATACGATAATGAGCTAACTTAATTAGTTTGATAAAAAAAAAAAAAAAAATTATTGGGCCGAGTTTTAAAAATAATACTTATATCGAACAATTAATATTCAGATTTGGTGGAATATGTTTACCGATCGAATTCAAACTAGACATTTTCTTCATCAAATTCAAATTAGATATCGGATGGTTTAATTTAATTTGTAGTCTTAATTTTTTTCTCGATAATTAGTCTTAATTTTAGTGTTTAAATAAATTTATCTTTAGGTCATAAGTACTGATCGTGGTCAAATCAGACCTCTACTATAATTTTCTTCGTACTGTGACATGGACATATGCCTCTTTTAGATCAGATTTGTTGTCTTCCTTTTCTTTTGTAGTGAGCAGTGAGCACATAATGAGGAATAATGTTGCCATGCATTTGAATCCTATCCATTGCAACAATATTAATTGTTTTTTTAAAGCGAAGCAATTATTGTAGTTTGATGTATTTTCAAAAGATTTATTTAACTGATGTACTAATGTTTGGACTAATTCCTTTTGTTGGTCACTCAATTGTAAGTTTCATGCATCTAATTATTTTTTAAATGCATCATTGGTGTCGCTCTCTTTTAAAATAGTCTCATAAAATAAAAAGTAAAAAGTGAATTTGTAGATTGAATTACAAAGAACAATTGAATTGAGATAATAAGCTTTAAAGTCCAATATTGAATTGACAAAGCAAACTACAAATTTGAAAAAACTAAACGAAATTAAAGACTAGAAAAATACTATTAAAATCAAGTTCAAACCTATAACTAATTATGACATCATGAGTACTAGCTTAACAATATGAAGTATATAGTAACTTCAGAAGTGGCATTGAAGCTTCCTAAAAATGTCATGCACCAACCATCCAGCCATTATGCTTAAATGCACTCCATCCCAACTCACATATTCATTAGGATTTGAACAAACTGGAACATTTGGAGCTCCACACATTCTTGTCATGTTAAAATTATATTTTTCTCCTATTCCACAACAAGCTCTTTCTATATCAAATCCTGCAATTTTTCGAACAAATCCATTTAGTTATTGTTAGCTCACCAACAAATATATTTCAATCTAAAATTGACTATTTAGACGTACCGTGAAATCTGACGAATTCAAGCAAAAAATGATAAGCATTGTAGTAATCTCCATAGACTATTATAGCATTTGGATTTTCTTTTTTAAGGTTGAAATGGCTTGTTGCAGTTGTTCGTTATGATATGTTGCGAATTCGTTTAATTGCTTCAGACATTGATTATGGTCATATAATTCAGAGATGTTGGTCTTGAAAGTTGTTTGATAAATTGGGAGGCAACCAATAGGAAAGTTTCCAGGCACTACTATTCTCGTTGCTCTAAAACTTATTGCCTTCTACAAGATTGAATAAAGGAAAAAATGTTGGATTCATTGCATATATATATACATTCTTAATGTCAAAGTTCATATATCAATAAGAAATTTAGTATAAATTGAGGGGCCATATTGTATTTTGTACATTGAATTAAATTGATGGACCCATGCTAGCCCATCCTTAGGTTAAGATTTGGGCCCATAACAATCAAACTCAATCTTATCGGACCGGCCCTTTTTATCCGTATATATAGAGAGAGAGAATCAGATCAAATGTCATCCTAGCCCAAAAAGGATTCTTTTGAGGCGGCCCAAACAGCTATAAATTAACGCTTAAAAAGTTTATAAATTACTCCACAGTACACTACACCAATCTTTCATATATTCTTCTTCTTCTTTTCTTTACGGAGAGAATCAGAGAAAGTACAGAGAGAAACTTGAAACTAATCACCATAGCAAAAACAATAAGGTCGATTATCTATCTCTATATATATATATATACAATTTGCATTGTTGAATTCGTCTATATTTCCATGAATTCATCTTGATTTTCTCGGTTTCTTAAATTCTTTCTAGGTTTTCTTGGTTTCAAATTCCGAACCCAGAGATAAAAAGATAATGGGGGGAAGCATCTTTCTCATCAAGACTTGTATTGCTAAAGGATAATTTCAGACTTGGCGACCAGGTAATACTATAATTTTGCCCCTTTTTCTTGGAGTTCTTGCTTATTTTCTTCATTCCAAGAATCAATCTTTTTGTTACTCGGTATGTTCTTTTATGCCGGTAACACTTTAATTTCACCCCCTCTTTTCTTTCTTTCCTACAGTTCTTGGTTCTTTCCTTAATTCCAAGATTTTTTTTATTATGTTCTTTTTTTTGGGATTGTGTCAACATTAATTTTTTGGAGATTTGTTAAAATAGTAGTAATTATGTAGTCCTTTCTTTGAGTTTGTTGGTCTAAACTCTTTTATCTCTCTTTATTAATAGGTTACATTAATCATAATTCTTTCAGTGTGTGACTGAATATGTGTGCGTACTAGAAAATCCAAGAAACGTTAAGATTATCATGTAAGACTTGCAAGAAGTACATTGATTGATACATGCCTTTGATTATATACTTCCCTCTTTCTCTCACTTCCAGTTTTTGATTTGCATAATCTTTTTCATTGTGTGTCGTGTTCCTATGTTCCTACATAATGTTCGTTATGTGTTTGTTGATTAATGTACAATGTTGTTTGTTGTGCTTCAGGATTATAATTACTTTGTTGGGAAGATCAGCAGAAGACATTGCGAAGGGAGAGGTAAGGAAGTTGCTAATTAACTTTTATAAACTCAGAATGAAAGTGACATGTGAATTTGGAAACCTAACCTAGTTATTCTTACTGATAGATACCCGACCATCTAAGGGCACAGAACACTCGAAAGCATATGAAAGACTCATTTATACATCTGGTGTTGTTGCTTGTTCAGATTGTTCATAGTAGCAATCAGGTATGATCTCTTCTACTAACTATTTGTGTAATTGTTTTGAAGTCATGAAATTTACACTTTTAACGAAATACTACTACTGTTACTATTTGAATGTGAAGATATCAAAGTTGAATATTACGAAAATGGATTAAAACAATTGCATAAACTGCAAAACATCTCTTTAATATATGAAATAATACATTTGAAAATATTTTCTTTCTCCGCTGATTATATAACTATGCTAGATAGATTGTGTATATTTTACTTCTACTTTCTTTTTTAACTAGTTACAATGCAAAGATCTTCTTAGAACTTGAAAAATATGCCATCTTGAATTTGCATGCATGCACACAACATGTATGTAAATACTTTCTGCTTAGGGATTAATAATAAGAAAGCAGCTAAGTTCAAAACATATGTGATTCAAAGTTTTTGATACATGATATAATATATCCTTGTTTATGTTTCCAGTAACTTGAACAGAAAATGGATGGATTATCTCGGATTAGTAGATGACAAAAAGATCTCTCTCTGTCATGCGAATAACAATCAATGTAGGTAGGTCACTTTTCTTGGTAACTTTTGTATATTAATTAATATGTCACATATGTTATTATTATATCTTCATACTTTTAACACCTTAGTCGTTTTGGGCAGTGTTTCATGGAAGGAGAGCATCAGTCGATTGAGAACAAGAATGGCACTGGTGCAATTGGAATTGAGAAGGCTGAACTACCTGAGGATTATATTGGCAGCAGGTACGTACATGTCTCTCTCCCCATATTGAAATTGTGTACTTAGTTTCAGCCTAAATTGCTTGTCCTCTAGTAGTTGTCTTTATGATTATCTTAGAAATTAGAGACCTACATACTTGTTGATTCCTTATTAGAAAAATCAGAAAACAAAAATAAGGACCCAAATCCCACTTTCCCAAACGACCATTTAACTTGTTTTTTATTGATTTCTTTGATTTTTTCAAAAACTTTACCGTTTTAACCCTTTTTTATACTACTTAACATGTTTTTTAACCCATTTCTTTTATCAAAACGACCCATTTTTTTCGATTTAACTCATTTTTTGATCAAATTCTCCTTTTTAACCCAAAATGTGCCTCCTACTTTCCCAAAAAACATTTTAACTCTTTTTTTGTTGATGTCTTTGATTTTTTCCAAAACTTTACCGATTTAACCCTTTTTTATCCTACTTAACATGTTTTTTAACCCATTTTTTTTATTTAACTCATTTTTTGATCAAATTCTCCTTTTTAACCCAAAATGTGACTCCTACTTTCCCAAAAAACAGTTTAACTCGTTTTTTATTGATTTCTTCGATTTTTTCAAAAATTTCACCGTTTTTAACCCATTTTTATCCTACTAAACATGTTTTTTAACCCATTTTTTTTATCAAAACGACCCATTTTTTTGATTTAACTCATTTTTTGATCAAATTCTCCTTTTTAACCCAAAATGTGCATCCTACTTTTTCACAAAAAACAGTTCAACTCGTTTTTTTATTGTTTTCTTCGATTTTTTCAAAAACTTTACCGTTTTAAGCCTTTTTTTATCCTACTTAACATTTTTTTTAACAAAACGACCCATTTTTTGATCAAATTCTACTCTTTAACCCAAAATGTGCCTCCTACTTTCCCAAAAAACAGTTTTAACTCGTTTTTTTATTGATTTCTTTGCTTTTTTCAAGAACTTTACCGTTTCAACCCTTTTTTATCCTACTTAACATGTTTTTAACCCATTTTTTCGATTTAAATCATTTTTTGATCAAATTCTCCTTTTTAACACAAAATGTGACTACTACTTTTTCCCAAAAAACAGTTTAACTCGTTTTTTTTATTGGTTTTAACTCGTTTTTTTTATTGATTTCTTCGATTTTTTCAAAATCTTTACCGTTTTAACCCTTTTTTATCCTACTTAACATGTTTTTTTATCAAAACGACCCATTTTTTTTTTTATCAAATTCTCCTTTTTAACCCAAAATGTGACTCCTACTTTCCCAAAAACAGTTTAACTCGTTTTTTATTGATTTCTTCGAATTTTTCAAAATCTTTACCGTTTTAACCCTTTTTTATCCTACTTAACATGTTTTTTAACCCATTTTTTTTATCAAAATGACCCATTTTTTCGATTTAACTCATTTTTTGATCAAATTCTCCTTTTTAACCCAAAATGTGACTCCTACTTTCCCAAAAAACAGTTTAACTCTTTTTTTTGTTGATTTCTTCGATTTTTAAAAAACTTTACCGTAATAACCTTTTTTTATCCTACTTAACATGTTTTTTAACCCATTTTTTAACAAAACGACCCATTTTTTCGATTTAACTCATTTTTTGATCAAATTCTCCTTTTTAACCCAAAATGTGACTCCTACTTTCCCAAAAAACAGTTTAACTTGTTTTTTTATTGATTCTTCGATTTTTTCAAAAACTTTACCATTTTAACCCATTTTTATCCTACTTAACATGTTTTTTATTAAAACGACCCATTTTTTGATAAAATTCTCCCTTTTAACCCAAAATCTGCATCCTACTTTTTCCCAAAAAACAGTTCAACTCGTTTTTTTATTGTTTTCTTCGATTTTTTCAAAAACTTTACCGTTTTAACCCTTTTTTATCCTACTTAACATGTTTTTTTATCAAAACGACCCATTTTTTGATCAAATTCTACTTTTCCAAAAAACAGTTTAACTCGTTTTTTTATTGATTTCTTTGATTTTTTCAAAAACTTTACCGTTTTAACCCTTTTTTATCCTACTTAACATGTTTTTTAACCCATTTTTTGATCAAATTCTCCTTTTTAACCCGAAATGTGACTCCTACTTTCCCAAAAAACAGTTTAACTCTTTTTTTTTGTTGATTTCTTCGATTTTTAAAAAACTTTACCGTAATAACCATTTTTTATCCTACTTAACATGTTTTTTAACCCATTTTTTAACAAAACGACCCATTTTTTCGATTTAACTCATTTTTTGATCAAATTCTCCTTTTTAACCCAAAATGTGACTACTACTTTCCCAAAAAACAGTTTAACTCGTTTTTTTATTGATTCTTCGATTTTTTCAAAAACTTTACCATTTTAACCCATTTTTATCCTACTTAACATGTTTTTTATTAAAACGACCCATTTTTTGATAAAATTCTCCCTTTTAACCCAAAATCTGCATCCTAATTTTTCCCAAAAAACAGTTCAACTCGTTTTTTTATTGTTTTCTTCGATTTTTTCAAAAACTTTACCGTTTTAACCCTTTTTTATCCTACTTAACATATTTTTTTTATCAAAAAAACCCATTTTTTGATCAAATTCTACTTTTCCAAAAAACAGTTTAACTCCTTTTTTTATTGATTTCTTTGATTTTTTCAAAAACTTTACCGTTTTAACCCTTTTTTATCCTACTTAACATGTTTTTTAACCCATTTTTTCGATTTAACTCATTTTTTGATCAAATTCTCCTTTTTAACACAAAATGTGACTCCTACTTTCCCAAAAAACAGTTTAACTCTTTTTTTGTTGATTTCTTCGATTTTTTCAAAAACTTTACCGTTTTAACCATTTTTTATCCTACTTAACATGTTTTTTAACCCATTTTTTAACAAAACGACCCATTTTTTCGATTTAACTCATTTTTTGACCAAATTCTCATTTTTAACCCCAAATGTGATTCCCACATTCCCAAAAAATATTTTAACTTGTTTTTTTATTGATTTCTTCGATTTTTTCAAAAACTTTACGTTTTAACCCTTTTTTATCCTACTTAACATGTTTTTTAACCCATTTTTTGATCAAATTCTCCATTTTAACCCAAAATGTGACTCCTACTTTCCCAAAAAACAGTTTAACTAGTTTTTTTATTGATTCTTCGATTTTTTCAAAAACTTTACCATTTTAACCCATTTTTATCCTACTTAACATGTTTTTTATTAAAACGACCCATTTTTTGATAAAATTCTCCCTTTTAACCCAAAATCTGCATCCTACTTTTTCCCAAAAAACAGTTCAACTCGTTTTTTTATTGTTTTCTTCGATTTTTCAAAAACTTTACCGTTTTAACCCTTTTTTATCCTACTTAACATGTTTTTTTAATCAAAACGACCCATTTTTTGATCAAATTCTACTTTTCCAAAAAACAGTTTAACTCCTTTTTTTATTGATTTCTTTGATTTTTTCAAAAACTTTACCGTTTTAACCCTTTTTTATCCTACTTAACATGTTTTTTAACCCATTTTTTCGTTTTAACTCATTTTTTGATCAAATTCTCCTTTTTAACACAAAATTGACTACTACTTTCCCAAAAAACAGTTTAACTCTTTTTTTGTTGATTTCTTCGATTTTTTCAAAAACTTTACCGTTTTAACCATTTTTTATCCTACTTAACATGTTTTTTACTCCATTTTTCCGATTTAACTCATTTTTTGACCAAATTCTCATTTTTAACCCAAAATGTGATTCCTACTTTCCCAAAAAATATTTTAACTCGTTTTTTATTGATTTCTTCGATTTTTTCAAAAACTTTACGTTTTAACCCTTTTTTATCCTACTTAACATGTTTTTTAACCCATTTTTTCGATTTAACTCATTTTTTGATCAAATTCTCCTTTTTAACCCAAAATGTGACTCCTACTTTCCCAAAAAACAGTTTAACTCTTTTTTTTGTTGATTTCTTCGATTTTTAAAAAACTTTACCGTAATAACCCTTTTTTATCCTACTTAACATGTTTTTTAACCCATTTTTTAACAAAACGACCCATTTTTTCGATTTAACTCATTTTTTGATCAAATTCTCCTTTTTAACCCAAAATGTGACTCCTACTTTCCCAAAAAATAGTTTAACTCGTTTTTTTATTGATTCTTCGATTTTTTCAAAATCTTTACCATTTTAACCCATTTTTATCCTACTTAACATGTTTTTTATTAAAACGACCCATTTTTTGATAAAATTCTCCCTTTTAACCCAAAATCTGCATCCTACTTTTTCCCAAAAAACAGTTCAACTCGTTTTTTTATTGTTTTCTTCGATTTTTTCAAAAACTTTACCGTTTTAACCCTTTTTTATCCTACTTAACATGTTTTTTTATCAAAACGACCCATTTTTTGATCAAATTCTACTTTTCCAAAAAACAGTTTTAACTCCTTTTTTAATTGATTTCTTTGATTTTTTCAAAAACTTTACCGTTTTAACCATTTTTTATCCTACTTAAAATGTTTTTTAACTCATTTTTTGATCAAATTCTCCTTTTTAACACAAAATTGACTCCTACTTTCCCAAAAAACAGTTTAACTCTTTTTTTGTTGATTTCTTCGATTTTTTCAAAAAACTTTACCGTTTTAACCATTTTTTATCCTACTTAACATGTTTTTTACTCCATTTTTTAACAAAACGACCCATTTTTTCGATTTAACACATTTTTTGACCAAATTCTCATTTTTAACCCAAAATGTGATTCCTACTTTCCCAAAAAATATTTTAACTCGTTTTTTTATTGATTTCTTCGATTTTTTCAAAAACTTTACGTTTTAACCCTTTTTTATCCTACTTAACATGTTTTTAACCCATTTTTTCGATTTAACTCATTTTTTGATCAAATTCTCCTTTTTAACCGAAAATGTGACTCCTACTTTCCCAAAAAACAGTTTAACTCTTTTTTTTGTTGATTTCTTCGATTTTTAAAAAACTTTACCGTAATAACCCATTTTTATCCTACTTAACATGTTTTTTAACCCATTTTTTAACCAAACGACCCATTTTCTCGATTTAACTCATTTTTTGATCAAATTCTCCTTTTTAACCCAAAATGTGACTCCTACTTTCCCAAAAAACAGTTTAAACT
>JAYDYQ010000350.1:0-24994 GCA_034814905.1 Penstemon davidsonii | reverse complement strand
GAAAAACGGTATAATCACAATCAAAGAACACAATCTGAGTGTTGCCCTGGAGAAGTTTGAAAACTTCAAGATGAAACCTGGAGAAACCATTGACCAGATGGATACAAGGTTTACAAATGTGTTGAAGAACGTGCTAAAGTTGGGAAAGACGTTCTCTGATAAAGAGATCACCGTTAAAGTCTTAAAGGCGCTGCCACCCAAGTTCAACATGAAGATCACAGCTATGGAAGAATCAAGGGATCTTGGGAAGATCTCACTGACGGTACTGTTTTCTGTACTCAAGGCGTACGAGTATAAAATGCCAAGAATGGGTATAGAAGAGACCTCAACTTCTGGCCCCACTGTTGCCCTGGTCGTTGCAGAAAGATCTACAAGATCAGCTGGGAAGATAAGAGAAGTGGACTCATCTGATGAGATCACAGTGCTCAACAAAAAGGAGTACTCTGCTGGCGATGATTGTGCTGAAAAAGCAAAATGCTAAACTGAAACTTAGTGTTGAAAAACAACAAGATTCAGCTAAGTATAAAAAGCTTTCGCATGAATATGAATCTCTGAAAGCAGAATGTGAAGTTTACAAAGGAAAAATCATGGAACTTGAAAAGATAATATCTTGTCATGATAAGTCGTCTGTTGCATCAGTAGACACATCTAATGAACAGAGAACACCTTTAGTAAAAGAGAATTTAGAACTGAACAAAACTGAGAAATTCATATCTGCTGATAACAGTAATGTTATTTTATAAGTTCAGACTGCTAAATCTACTTCACTTGAAAATGAGAAAAAGGAGAAGAAATCTCCTAAGGCTGAAAAGGGTAAAAAGCCTGAAAATGAAAAACAGACTGGTAAAACCAAAAAGCAGAGTAGTCCTAAGAAGTCTGCTGATAAGAGTAAAACCAATCAGACTTGTAAAACTAAGTCGTCTGTTAAAGAGCAAGTAAAGAGCAGACCTAAGAAGCAAATAAATTATAATAATGATGCTTGGTATGGAAATGAGTCTTATGATGTGCAACCTGCTTATTCATCTTATTATGTTGCACCTCATTATCCACCTTACTATGCTGCATATCCTGCTCATCATCCAATGCATGCTTACCCTGCTTATCATGCATCTTACCTTGCTTATGAGCATTATTCACATCATAATGATTATCAACATAATATGCCTGCTGATTATGGTGAAGAAAAAGTTGCTCATGCTCCTGCTAAAACTCAAAAGCCTAAGAAGCCTAAGACTTCAACATCTTGGGTTGTCAAAGGTGACACTAATCCACCAGGACCCTCTCAATAAAGGGTACCTAAAAAAATTTTATTTTGTTTTGTAGGTTAGGATTATGAGTAGGAGTAAAGTGGAGAAAAAATGGTACTTGGACAGTGGATGTTCAAGGCACGTGTGGAGACATACATGAACTGACAGATGCTGCTGCTGTGAATGGTCCAAGAGTCACTTTTGGAGACAGCAAAGAAGGCAAGGTTGTTGCGGTTGGAAAGCTAATCAAAGGAAACATAGAGATATCCGACGTCTCTTATGTTAATGGCCTGAAGTACAATCTGCTGAGCATAAGTCAATTTTGTGACAAGGGATTTTCTGTAATGTTTTCATCAGATAGGTGCTACGTTGAACAAATTGGAACAAAGAAGGTTATCTTATCTGGAAGAAGACAGGGAAATATCTATGTAGTCGACTGGAATTCTGTGGACAGGAATTCTAATGTAAACAAGTGAAGTCCACTTTCAAAAGCAAGAAGCACCAATCTTCAACCAGAATTTTGGAACTGTTACATATGGATTTGTTTGGCCCTATTGATCCTATCAGCAATGGTGGAAAGAAATACTGCCTAGCTGTTGTGGATGATTATTCAAGATTTACTTGGGTGATTTTCATGAAGAAGAAAAGTGAAACCAAGGAACATCTTACCAATCTGATGGAACTGATCCAGAATGAAAAGAGTCAAAGAATATTGAAGATCAGATCAGATAGAGGGACTTAATTTACAAACTCTACTGTTGAAGAGTATTGTAACTCCAGAGGAATCAATCATGAGTACTCTGCTACCAGAACCCCTCAACAAAATGGAGTTACTGAAAGGAGAAACAGAACTCTAAAGGAAGCTACCAAGACAATGATAGCTGAAGCAAAACTGCCTCAAAGATTCTGGGCAGAAGCCACAAATACATCATGTTATACCCATAACAGATGTATGATCAACAAAAGTCAAAATAAGACACCCTATGAACTCTGGAACAACAGAAAGCCTAATTTACATTATCTTAGGATTTTTGGTTGTAAATGTTATGTTTTGAATAATGGGAAAAATCACATTACTGCTTTTGCAGAAAAGGCTGATGAAGCTGTTTTTGTAGGATACTCTACTGTTAGTAAAGCTTACAGAGTCTTTAACAAAAGAACTTTACTCGTAGAAGAATCTATTCATGTAGTATTTGATGAACCAAACCAATCTTCTGAAAAGAATCAAAGTGCTAATCCAGAGATATCTGCTGCCTTTCAGAAATTGAGTGTGGAAAGAAAAGAAGAATATGTACCCATTATACTACCTGATCTAAACCAAGCTGTTAACTCAAGTGATGTTCAAAATCAGTCTGCTGATTGTCTAAAAGAGGAGTTGCAAACAGCTGACAGACCAGAGCCTTGTTGGTCCCAAGTGGTCAGATGAGGTCTAGAGGGGGGGGCGGGGGTGAATAGACCTCTTCAAAAATTTATCTTTTAAAATCTCTAACTTTTCTGTTCAGCAGACTAAGCTGATCGAGAATAGTAAGCAGACTAAGCTGATCTAGCACAAAGCTTTGAGCAGCAGAGTTGACCACTCTTCTGATTTCACTCAGCTGATTTTATCAAAATCAGAGTTTAAAATAAACTAACTTGCAGCGGATTTATCAAGTGTTTTTCACAAGTAGTTTTCTTTAACTTATAAAAAGTTTTATCCCCAGTTTTAACAAACTCCTTATAAAAACTTTTCAACAGTTAACCTTTGAGTGTTTTAAATATGCTGTTTCAAATATGCAGAAATTTATGCAAGTAAAAACACAAAGGATTTTTATAGTGGTTATATGGATAGAAATCCTTTAGTCCACTCTTCCAAGTCACTTAGATCTTGGGTTATACTAAATCACGCAGATTACAGTATTCACTGCTTACGCTAAACAACAAATGATATGGCCGTAAGTTCACAATAGGAAATCACAAGGAAACTCCTATCCTCTGAAGTAATATCACTCACTAAGACGGATATCTACTTCTCACAACACAATCCTAACAAAATCACTCAGATTTTACAAGTATTTTCTGTTTTCTCTCTATTCTGCTTCGTCAACAAATGACTCGGCTGATGAGTGTTCTGTTCTTGAGTTTGAGACTTAGAAGAATTTTGCTTCAGATTTTTGCTCTCAAAGTGTTGTCTCAGTGTTGTGTATCTTCTTCCTCAACTCACGAACTGAACTATTTATACTTGAGATTTGAAAATCTGCCCGTTGAGAGATCGACAGGTGTCAAAATCATCGAGTACTGGTCCTTCTGCAGAAACGGCTACCTGCGACTGAACACTGTACACTCTGTTGTACTTGTTGTCAGTCCGCATTAAATGCACCAAGCTGATACGAGGTTTCTCTTCAATCATTTGTCATAAATACCCTTCCTCTTCAGCATTTATTACTCCAAGTGCATTTATTACCGTTGCACTAACTTCTGATCCACTTCTACTCTGCTGATCAAAGTCACTCGTCTGATGTGTACTCGGCTGATCCCAAACTTGAACTAATCTGATTTGAGTCGGCTGATAGTCCACCAGTCTGATTCCTTCTTCAGCAACAGATCAGTAGTCTTCTGGACCATATTTGACTAGTCTGAAATACTTCTTCCTTGGTCAAATATCTTCTAAGGTTTGTACTAAGCTTCCACTTAGCTGATGACTTTGGAAATCATCAAAACCTCCCTTCACTTCAAAGTCTTCATCTTCATCCAACAATTCCCCCCTTTTTGATGATGACAAAACTTCAGCTAAGTACCTGTACCTAAACTAAAGTTGAGTCCTCAAAAATTTCTGAGATAGAAATGATGTATTGGAAGCTTGAACTTTTATAGATGATTTTAAAAATTACAGTACAAGTTACAAGCAAATTTAGACTTATGTGAAAAATTACAGGTAAAGAAAGCTGGTTACAAATATTCAACAGATGATCTAGTCTAGTAGCTAGTCTAGTCCTCAGCTTCTTCATCTTCTTCTTCATCCTCTTCTTCATCCTCTTCTTCAACTTCAACTTCATCACTACTGTCTTCATCTTCACCAGATGTGAAAGCATCAGCAAGACCTTTTAATTTTTCTCTTCTTTCATCAGCTTCAAATCTTGCTCTGATGTCTTCAATCCTTTTAACCTTCATGTCTGGATTAAGCTGTTCTTCAGCAGAGTACTTAGAGGCAGCTAACTCCTTGTCAGTTTTAGCTACGTCCTTGGGCTCTACTTTATCATCAGCTCCATCTTCAGCTACCTTTTCAAGTACTTCATCTTCTTTTGGCTTTCCAGCAGCAGCCCGTTGGTCTCGTACTTGAATAGTTCCAGCATCAACAGTCTTCTTAGTTGATTCCTCTTCCCCCTTTTTGTCAGCATCAGCAGGGTTGAGTTGATCAGGAGTTATGTTGACAGCAGCACAAAGCTTCTTGATGTTCTTATCCAAAACTTGTTGTTCAGCACAGTGATGATTCAGAGTGGTTTCCATGCGAAGTTGGTTCTCTTCCATGCGAAGTTGATTTGTCTTTAACTCACCAGATTGGTCATTTAAACAATCAACATTCAACTGAAGTGTTGATATCTCATTTTGAGCTTTGTTAGCAGCAGCAGTAAACTCTTGCATTAATGCAACATCCTTTTCCATCTCTGCTTCACCAACCTGTTTTATGACTCTAACAACTCCAGCAATATCAGCTTCATTTCTTTGAAGAGCAGTGTGGAGGTGACCTACATCAGCCTTCACTTCTTCAATACTTCTGTTCATATTCAATATGCTCTGAGTCAGCATTAAGGAGTTATCTGGTGGTAGAGGGAAGTCTTCAATGGCATCCTTGACCATTTTTGCAGTCTCTTCCTGCATTTGCTTAATCATCAGCTGATTCCTTGTCTCCATCTCCTTCATAGTAGTTTCAATCAGCAGCTGGATGGATTCCATAAGAGATGAATGCAAGTCAGCAGTAGGAGCAGGGTGTGATGATTCAGCAGGTTCCTCTTCCTATTGAAATTCAGCAGGTTCTTCTTCCTGTTGAACAGGTGCTTCATGAAGAACAGGACTGTCTTCAGCTTTCCATTCCAAAGCTAAGGGAACTAAGTCCTTGACCACAGCAGGCAGCTTAACAAATATGTCCAGGTTGATCTCTTTAGCTAGCTGGTCTTTCTTTTGTTCTTCACTGGCTGGCTCATCAGCAACGTGAATGATTTCAGTACCATCAGCAGACACAACTGCCTTCTGACGAATCAAGTCAGCTGGCACGAATGGTGAAGTAGTCTGTTGGATACTTAGCTTTTCTTGATGAGTACTGATATCAGAGCCATAAGCAATTTGCTGTAAGCTTGGCAGAGTGGGCGTTGAACTTGATGTTCCTGGTTCAAATCTAGATCTCTCAGCCCATTTCTCCAAAGTCGTGTAAACAGCAATCTTGACTGCTCTATCAATCCTGTCATCAGCAGGACTTGGTTTCTTTGGAATCGAATCCTTGATAGCAGTCGCCTCCTGACTTACAATGACTCTAGCATAGTCATGTAGTCTGTCTCTCACAAAATCTGAGTCCAATGCCTTGGTAACAGAAGTTGTTTGCAACCAGTTCAAAACCCATCTTCCTTCTGTAGCAAACTCCTTCCAGGCTTGAATCTCCTCCTTAGATTTACTCAATCTATACTCTCTCCAGCGATTGTACCTTATCTTCTCAGGGAGAAAAGTAGTCCTTGATTGAAACAGCTGGTTTAGCCTTTCCAGCTCAGCTATAAATCTCTTGAAGGCAGCAGAATCACTTTGAACAATCTCTATTGCTCTTCTTACTTCCTTCTTTTTCTTTTTGATTGGTGCAGCCCTTGGTAGCACGAAGTCTCCTTCCTTAGGCTTTTCTCCAATCACGATGCCTCCAGACCTCCTTGGTCCATAAGCATCTTTCTTGCTCTCTTCTAAGGCCTTTGCCAAGTCTGCTTCTTCCTTGGCAGCCAATTCAGCTTCTGTCATGTTCTTGACATCAGCTTCTTTCTTGCTTGCTTCCAGAGCTCTTTTCAGTTCAGCTTCATCACGCTTTCTCTGTTCAGCTTCCTCGCGCTTCTTCTTGTGATAAGCTGACACTTTCGCCTTGCCAGTTCTTTTTCTTCTGGCATTTCTGGATTCAACAACTGGTGCCACAACTATTGATTCTGGTGGTCCAATTGCTACTGGTGCAGCAGCAATAGGCTCAAGGATCTGCACTTCAGGATCCTTTTGAGGTTCAACAACCTCAGCTGTTGGTGTGGAAGTCTGTTGCACTTGATCAGTCGACTTCACTTCAGCAGACTTCTCTGTTGATCCAACAGGCCTCTCAGCAGATGGAGGACTTTTTCTAACCAACTCAGAAAGTTCCTTTTCTTCGCCAATAAATGTCATCCTCTTTCTGATGGTTTTCTTTGTATGGAGAACAGGAGCAGTAGATGTGGCAGTATCTTTCAGGGCACTCCTTGTCCTTTTAGCCACATTTTCAGCTGGTAGCTCAGCTGAAACTGTTCTTTCAGGAGATGAGTTAACTGACATCTCATCAATCTCCTTGACTGTTTCATCAATAATAGAATTCACAGCGTCCTTCTTCTTAGACACGACTGTTCTGGCTTCAACAACAGGCTTTGCTGTTTGAACAGTTGTCTTGCTCTTCTTGCTTTTATCAGTAGGCTCTTTGGACTCAGAAGCCTTCCTTTTCTGTTGCTTCTTCTCTGGCACAGCAGCAGGCTCTTTCGACCTTCCAGTTTTAACTGCGTCATAGATTTTCAATTCTTTCGCCTTATGAACATCCTTGCCATTAGTCACTTCACATCCCAAATTGACTAACAGATGACTAAGGAATATTCTGTGCAGAGTTAGACCACGCGTCTTGTGATCAGCAAGAACATACCAGATGAAGTTTGCCCAATTTATCTTCAAGCCATAGAAAATGGCTATCATCGTGTGAAACCGCTTCATTGGTACGCTGTCCAATGAGAATGTGCAATTTTCAAGGACCTTTGCAACCAAATCAGCCATCCGCTGATATTCATCCTTCAGCTGATTTTTCTTTATGCTTCCAGACAGCACTTGATTTTTCTTCGAAGCCAGATTCCAGAAATCTGCTTCAAGAGGTTCAGCTAGGGTTGCAATTTCAGTAGACCCTTCAAGAGAGAGTCCGTACTTCTCATTCAGTAACTTGGGGGTTACGCAGATGTGTTTATCCCCAATCTTAGCTTTAATCTCCAGTTTTTCATAGTCAACATCATCCTTTGAACCATAAAATTCCATCACTTGCTCCTTGAAGATCATATCTTCATGGGCCTCCATGAAAGTAACCAGAGTAGCCGCTTTAAATTTCTCCAAAATTTCTTTCATCAATGGTGTGCCAGTCGCATGGTAGGTCAGGTAGTTCAAGAACATACCTTCAGCAGCAGCTTCTTTGGCAGCAGTCATTCTGAAAAGAGATTAAAGAAACGGAGAGAATTTTGCAGAATTGCTCTGAATGCTTTTGAAAGTTTGAGGGTGCGTAAAAGCTTAGTAAGCTGATCAGATCTGGATTTAAAGATGTTAGTTCTTGTCGGTTTCCGTGAAAAGTGGTAACCGTTAGATCAGTTACTTGAAAAGCAGATCGTGTGATCGTGATACGCGGATTTCAAAATAGCATTAATTATGTCAGACGGGCGGGAATTTGAAACGCCACTTGTCTGTTACTTATAAAAGCGTGTTTCTGATAAAACGTTTTTAGTACAACACTTAAAATATAAGCTGACATAAATAGAAACAGATGAGTAAAATACTTATCTGATAGATGACTTGTCTGATACAGTATATCACTAGTGAAAGCCAATATCTAGTGATCTTCCTTTGCTGTTTGTCAATCCAGCAAGATAAATAATCTTCAAATCTTCAAGAATTAAGAACAAATCTTCTGATTAAACATCTTCAACTAACTGTCATTGAAGATTTCATCTTTAAAACAAGGGTACCGCTAGTCTTACACGTTCCCCCTGAATTCAAGAATTCATCAGTCAACTAGTCTGTTGAGAGTCAGTCTTCTTGAAGTACAGTACTTGTTGATATCAGATTAGTCAGCTGTTGAACCCAGTCTTCTGATAGGTTCCCCCTCAGCTTATGAATCCAATTTTAACAAGCCCAATTCCGCTCTTAGAGTGGAAAATCTTGCTTCATTCAAATGATTGGTGAAAATGTCAGCGATCTGATTGTCTGTATGAACATACTCAATAATAACATTTCCTTTTTCAACATGGTCTCTGATGAAGTGATGTTTGATCTCAATATGCTTAGTCCTGGATGACTAGTAGTATTCTGAGTAAGTGAGATTGCACTTGTATTGTCACAGTAGATAGGGATTCCACTGATCTTAAGATTATAGTCCTCTAGTTGATGCTTCAACCAAAGTATTTGTGCACAACATGCTCCAGCAGCAATGTATTCAGCTTCAGCAGTAGATATGGATACTGAAGTCTGTTTCTTACTCATCCATGAGATCAGACGACTGCCTAAAAATTGACAAGCACCTGTAGTACTCTTCCTATCAATTTTGCAGCCAGCAAGGTCAGAATCTGAATATCCAATAAGTTCAAATCCTGATTCCCTTGGGTACCACAATCCCAATTCTTGTGTGCCTTTGAGATACTTTAAAGAGATGAGATTCCTTAGGATCTGATTGAAATCTCGCACAAACCCCAACAGAATACATAATATCAGGTCTACTAGCTGTTAAGTATAACAGTGACCCAATTATGCCTCTGTATTTGGTGATGTCAACTGATTTGCCACCTTCATCCTTGTCCAGACGAAGTCCAGTAGACATAGGAACATTAACAGATGATCTAGTTTCCATACCAAATTTCTTGAATAGATCTTTTGTGTACTTTGCTTGATTAATAAAAATACCATCAGGTAGCTGTTTAACTTGTAATCCAAGAAAGTAATTCAGTTCTCCCATCATGCTCATTTCAAACTTGTTCTGCATTAGCTTAGAGAACCTTTCACACATCTGTTTGTTAGTTGAACCAAAAATAATATCGTCTACATATATTTGAACTAACAATATATGTTTATCCCATTCAATAGTAAACAAGGTTTTATCTACTTTACCTTTGCGAAATCCTTTAATTAAAAGAAAGTCAGATAAAGTATCATACCATGCTCTTGGAGCCTGTTTCAGTCCATAGAGAGCTTTCTTCAGACGATAAACTTTGTCTCCTTGTTGATAAACTTCAAAGCCAGGAGGTTGTTCAACATAAACTTCTTCTTGCAATTCTCCATTGAGAAAAGCAGACTTCACATCCATCTGATAGACAGTGAAGTTCTTATGAGCAGCATAGGCTAAGAATAATCTGATTGCTTCAAGCCTTGCAACTGGTGCGAATGTCTCATCAAAATCAATGCCTTATTCTTGACAGTAACCTTTGGCAACTAGTCTTGCTTTGTTTCTGGTAACCATACCATCTTCATTCATTTTATTTCTGAATACCCACTTAGTGCCAATTACTCTTTGATGAGTAGGTCTGGGAACTAAGTACCAGACTTCATTCCTTTCAAATTGATTCAACTCTTCTTGCATTGCTTCAATCCAGTGAGAATCACTAAGAGCTTCATCAATTAACTTAGGCTCAATTTGTGAAAGAAAACTTACAAGTTTCATTTGCAGTTGACCTTCTAGTTCTCACTCTATCCAAAGGATCACCAATCACTAACTCAGGTGGGTGATCTCTGAGCCATCTGAGATCAGGTTGCAAATCTGGATGTTGTCCTCTTGATTGATCTTGCAACACTACTGTTGGAGTCTCAGTAGTAGTCTGTTGAACAGTTGTAGTCTGTTGAACAGTCTCTGGTCTGTCAGCTGTTCGCAACTCCTCTGTTAGACAATCAGCAGACTGATTTTGAACAGCACTTGAGTTAACAGCTTGAGTTAAATCAGGTAGTATGATGGGTACATATTCTTCCTTTCTTTCCATACTCAATTTCTGAAAGTCAGCAGATATCTCTGGATTTGCACTTTGATTCTTTTCAGATGATTGGCTTGGTTCATCAAACACTACATGAATAGATTCTTCTACAAGTAAAGTTCTTTTATTAAACACTCTATAAGCTTTACTAACAGTAGAGTAACCTACAAAAACAGCTTCATCAGCCTTTTCTGCAAAAGCAGTAAGGTGATTTTTCCCATTGTTCAAAACATAAAATTTACAACCAAAAATCTTAAGATAATGTAAATTAGGCTTTCTGTTGTTCCATAGCTCATAAGGTGTCTTGTTTTGACTTTTGTTGATCATACACCTGTTCTGTGTATAACATGCTGTATTTGTAGCTTCTGCCCAGAATCTTTGGGGCAGCTTTGCTTCAGCTATCATTGTCCTGGTAGCTTCTTTTAGAGTTCTGTTTCTCCTTTCAGCAACTCCATTTTGTTGAGGGGTTCTGGCAGCAGAGTACTCATGACTGATTCCTCTGGAATTACAATACTCTTCAACAGTAGAGTTTGTAAATTAAGTCCCTCTATCTGATCTGATCTTCAATATTCTTTGACTCTTCTCATTCTGGATCAGTTCCATTAGATTAGTAAGATGTTCCTTGGTTTCACTTTTCTTCTTCATGAAAATCACCCAAGTAAATCTTGAGAAATCATCCACAACAGCTAGGCAGTATTTTTTCCACCATTGCTGATTGGATCAATAGGGCCAAACAAATCCATATGTAACAGCTCCAAAATTCTGGTTGAAGATTGGTGCTTCTTGCTTTTGAAAGTGGACTTCACTTGTTTACCCTTCTGACAGGCATCACAGAGCTTGTCTTTGCTCATGACTGTCTTTGGAATTCCTTCTACCAGATCATTCTTTATCAATCTGTTTATGGTCTTGAAATTCAAATGATTCATTCTTTTGTGTCAAAGCCAACTTATTTCAGTTGGTGTAGAAGCCACCAAACAAACATTAGAATTCTTGTCCACAGAATTCCAGTCGACTACATAGATATTTCCCTGTCTTCTTCCAGATAAAATAACCTTCTTTGTTCCAATTTGTTCAACATAGCACTTATCTGATGAAAACACTACGGAAAATCCCTTGTCACAAAATTGACATATGCTCAGCAGATTGTACTTCAGGCCACTAACATATGAGACATCAGATATCTCTATGTTTCCTTTGATAAGCTTTCCAACAGCTACAACCTTGCCTTCTTTGCTGTCTCCAAAAGTAACTCTTGGACCATTCACAGCAACAGCATCTGCCAGTTCATGTATGTCTCCACACATGTGCCTTGAACATCCACTGTCCAAGTACCATTTCTTCACTACTTTACTCCTACTCCTAATCCTAACCTACAAAACAAATAAAAATGTTTTAGGTACCCTTTATTGAGAGGGTCCTGGTGGATTAGTGTCACCTTTGACAACCCAAGATGTTGAAGTCTTAGGCTTCTTAGGCTTCAGAGTTTTAGCAGGAGCATGAGCAACTTCATGTTCATCATAATTAGCAGGCATGTTATGTTGATAATCATTATGATGAGGATAAGGCTCATAAGCAGGATAGGATGCATGATAAGCAGGGTGAACATGCATTGGTTGATGAGCAGTGATTTAACCGAATTTCGTCTAAGGTTTAATCTCAGTAAATATTTAAGATCACAATTTTATGTATAAGGGGTTTGGTTAAAGTACTCAGGATGGTGCAATTCAAGAACAAGCAAAGTAACTTAATTGCGTAAGTAACAGTAATATGAAAGGCGAACAATAGTAGTATATTTCGTAGGTTAAAATTCTGATCCTGAATACAATGTAAGATTCGCTATTTATAATATACCTACTGTCCTAACTGAACTAGGAGTCCTATCTAGTCTAGGAATCCTGCATGGCCTAGGAGTATTCTATGGCCCATTAAGTCCCCTGGAAAGAACAGTAGGTCGATCAGAGTAGGTCGATCGGATATGTATTTGGCTGATCGAGCCGATCTCACAGATTAACTAGGTCGAGTCGATCTTGAATCACCTCGGGCAATCCTAGCTGGTTATATGTGCAAAATAGCCCTCATCAGTACTCCCTCACTTCTCGAGCGTAATCGTAGCTGAAGCTCGTAGAAGTAGATGTAGCTGTTACCTTGATCTTTTCATCGTTCATGAAATACGCCTCGTTAAAAACCTAGTTCGGAAAAACCCTTTTGGGATAAAAACCAAACGAGGAAAAAAGAGTGCATATCCGTTTGAACCGTCTACGTACAGACATGTATTTTGGTTAACGTGTGTCAGACAACAGTTGGGTCTTTTCGTTACTTTGATTGGCGGGAATATGAAGAGACGTGAAGGGCTGAATTCATCTTTTCACCGCCCATATATATAATCGAAATTTGCGGGATATTTTACTTTTACCCCAGATATTTAATCCTTCCAGCAGTAAAAGCTTAAGTCGACAATTTTGCCAATTTCTTATTTCATCGAGCGCATTATCTCAAGAGCCGATGGCTTCGACCTCGCAAAATCCCCATTCCTCATCTCAAAATGTAGGAGAACAAGTACCACCTAATATTTCCGATCCTGATATTCCTTCATCTGACGAGGAAGGAGCAGACAATTCTCAAGCAGAGGAGATCAGAGATTATGCTGAAAAAGAAGTTGATAGTTTGGTGGTGGAGATTATTCCAGAGGAAGAGATGGCGTCGAGGGCATCTATTTCCCGTCGGATTTTGAGATCATTATTCCTTCTTCCGATGAGAGAATCAACACTCCTCCCTCTAACTGTCGAGCTTTCTATACGTCCCATTTTGAGCATGGGCTCCGTTTTCCCCTCTCTTCGATTCTTCGTCAATTTCTGGAGACCTTCATTGTCTCATTGACCCAACTTGTCCCGAACGCCATAGCTTTTATTATGGCATTCTCTGTTTTGATGGTCGCGCGAGGTCTGCAGCCCTCATTCCGCAATTTTCTTCACTTTTTCCGCCTCTCAGTATCATCCTCCTCCAACAGAGTTTATTATTATGTTAGCCAAAGACCTGGCTACGCAGTTCTTGAAAACGCCATTTCGAGTAACAGTATGGAATGGAAGTCAAGTTTCTTTTTTGTTAAGGCTCCGAGCGTGCATATCCTCGAGAATGGCGAAACCGAGGAATTTACTCATGACTGGGGATACAACGATGCTTGGGTATACGGTGGTCGAAAAGTGATTGGTGAGATGTCCCCAGACGATCAATTTTCTACTGCTCTGATCGAGGAGATGAGATCAAATAAGTACCAATCAGCTTATTTGATCGGAGAGATTTTCCTTCGAAAAGCTGGACTGAGTTCTTTGAATTTCCCCATTCCCTCGGACGATCGATCTTTACGTAAGAATTTTCTTCTAATGGTAAATTTATCTTTTTAGAAAAGAATCTACAATTTTGTCGTTCCTTACTACTTATCGACTTCATGTTGTAGTTTCTATGGTCGAGAACTGCCGCTTTTCCGTGGTCGGAAAATCTGTTCTGTCGAACTCGAAAAGGTCCTGGGGAAAAACCCCCATAGAGCAAAAGGAATCCAGAAAAAGGAGAAGAAACCAACTCATGGATTTAGAGGATATTGAGGAGGAGTCGTTCGAGAATGCAGATCCTATTCGAGTTGCTCCCCCTTCGTCGGATATACCGAGTTCAAGCTCTCGACCAGGCCGCGGTTATCCACCCAAATTCCTCAGAGATGAACATGGTATTCTAGGCTGTCAATCTTGGTCGGAGCGCAATCCTACCGGCCCTGAAGCCAAAAGAAAGACCCAGTTCTATGACAAAGGAGGAGAATATTTCACTCATGTCGGAGATATCAGTCATAAGGCTTCCCTGGTAGACATGATTGAGAGTCATCTTCAAGGGAGACGTGCGGCCGGATTTTCCGAGAAGGATACACTGGTGTCAGATGATGAGGAGAACGTCGTCGATAAATCGATTCGACTTCTCCTATCTTCGACTTTTGTTCAAGACGTAAATAGGACGATCAAGAAAAAACCTCTTGAACAATTGGCAAGGGCAGCTCACGCTCATGAAGTGGTAATATTCTTTAACTCCTTCCGTTCCTTTAATAGTTCTCAATTTTTCTCTTGGTCTTTACTTAGACAATTCTTCTTTGTTATAGGCTGGTAATGCCTTGGTGTCCGTGCTGTATGACATGGCATTGCATAGAGATCAATGCAATTATGTTGAAGAAAGCAATAACATTTTAACCACCAGGGTCAAGGAGCTCGAAGATCAACTTGCTCAAGTCGGCAATTCTCGAGCTTCCATTGTGACTCCACCTGCTGCTCTCGCTAATCCCAATTTGGAGACAGACAATCCTCATATTATCAGTATGATGACGGATTCTAGTCGATATCAGGCGCAGGTCGAGCAGTTAACTCGAGAACTGGATGAGCAGCGAGTTTCGCATGCCACTGTAGTTAGCAAGCTAGAGTCGGAGATTGCCTCACTTCGATCTCAACTCGTGGCAAAGGGAGACGATTCATCTGATTTGGAGAGGGTCATAGACGAGCATCAACCTTCTGACGTCGAGCCCATAGTTAGAGAGTTTCTCGACTCTCCAGTGCATACTGCTATAATCCATCAGAAGATCGGAGGTTTGCTTTTGAGCTCGTTCTATAAAGGCGTCGAACAGCTGATCGAGTCTGGGCAGATTCCTGATCGACGCGAGGAATACCGCAAAGTTATGGCCATTGAAAAGGACCGAAGTCTTCAAGACTATCCTCCCGACTGCTTATCCTCTGTTGAGTATAGTAACCACCCTCTGGCTCACTTAGTCGACGAGTATGGAACCCCATTTCCTGTGCCAACACCTGATTTAGAATTAATAAGGGATAAACGATCCCATCGGGGTTTATCTCGTCGAGATACTCCGAGGAAGAAATCCCGAACCGATGGTTCACATCAATCATCTTCCCAGGGAGGAGCTTCCTCTCGGGAAACTATTCCTCGATCTGATCCGAAATTATCCTTGTCAAGTGGGAGCTCAAAAGAAATGAAGAATATCCCTTCAACAAGGGAAATCACGAATTCTTCGATGGGATTTTCAAGTGCCCCGATCCGCAGCCCAATTGTCGATCCGAAAGTGCTGGAGGCTTATCAGAATGAGGGTTCTCGCTCTACTTCTCCTCCTCTCGTAGAGCAAACAACAAATGAGGAGTCACGAACTGTTTCTCCTCCTCCAGTCGTCCATACGACGAACGAGGAGACTCAAGCTATTTCTCCTGTTTTCGTGGAACCAATAATGAATGAGGAGTCCCGAGTTATTTCTCCTCCTCCTGAGGAACCAATAATGAATGACGAGTCTCAAGTTGCTTCTCCACTTCCAGATGATCGATCCGTAAATGAAGTTTCCCCTTCTGGTCGAGATGCAACAAATCAAACTATAAGTCAAGAAGGTTGCGCACAGGTCGTGACTACTGCTCCCAATTCTGAGATTGATCCAATACTGCAATTAAGGGGTTCTGTGGAAGATATCCCTGAGCCTTTCTTTGCCCCTCTGCGTTCTCAGGTCGTTGTTTCGACCTCTCAAGATACTCAAGTCGTCTCTCCTGCCCGTATTTCTCAAGGTGTGTCGAAAACTGGGTCTGGTCCCAGTCGTTCTGGTTTTGAAAATATCTCTGACGACCCGTCTCTTTTAGACGAACGTCCATTCAAGGAGCAGGTCGAAGAGATAACTGAGTTCGATATGAGCCGATCAGGTGGGGTTTCGATTGATGCCTGTATTCCAACTTCCCTCGAGCCTGATGGGGTTTCTTGGAATTTGGGAATGGGTACAATTTTGCCCAAGGAGCTTGATAAATTAAAAAATCATTCTTCTTTACGTCTCGTTCAGTCCATTTTCAAGCGTTTGGAGTTGGTAATCTCAGTAAATATTTAAGATCACAATTTTATGTATAAGGGGTTTGGTTAAAGTACTCAGGATGGTGCAATTCAAGAACAAGCAAAGTAACTTAATTGCGTAAGTAACAGTAATATGAAAGGCGAACAATAGTAGTATATTTCGTATGTTAAAATTCTGATTTTTCCATATTAGGCTAAGCATGAAACTCTTCAGCTTGGGATACAAAATGATGAGTCTTACTTTGCTCGAGAAGAGTCTCATGAACGGATGAACTCGATTGCTGTCGCTCATCGATTACTGATGACCGAGGTGGAGAACCTCCGAGCTGCTGCTGAAAGACTTACTAAAGAGAAAGAAGAACTCGCCCAAGCAAATAGGAATCTGGTGTCTGACAAAGAACAACTCACCAAAGAAAAAGAAGACCTTCTCCAGCTGAAAGAGCAAGAGTTTGACAGAGGTTTTTCTCTTGGATACAACCAACGTACCCAAGAAATGATGACTTATCTTGGTTATCCGATGATTCCCGATCATAATCACGAACAGTAGATAAGGATCTTACCTTTTTTTTTTTTTTTTTTTTTTTTTGAAATATGGAATGTAGATATACATTTTGCCCGATGAAATAGAGGATCATGTTTTGTTGTTCGATTTCTGCGTCATTTCGATTTGCCTGCCAATAAATAACTTCCTTCAATATTTTCGGAAGACGAGGAGTCAATTGGGTAGGTGTGCCGTAACTGTAGGAACGGTTCGCATGCTTTGTCCGTTGATTAATTAATTCCCTGTAGTATAAATAACTTATTGGAGAAGTAGGAAAAACAAAAGAGTGAAATAATATGTCTCCCATAAACGTTTCAATTTGGCTTTTATGGCATGTAGACTATGGTGGAGATATCAAACCAAAAAGTTTTTTGGAGAAGCGAGAGCTGGTTAGTTCATTAAAAATGGTGGTGATCCCAGGGGAAGGTAAGCTCTTCCGTCCATGCATGCTCGGAATCTTGCCCCTAAGGCATGGAGAACGAACCTGTCTCAATTGTATGACAGCAAAGTTCTTTCCTTCTCAGTGTGCTTTAGCTTGATACTGTGATCGACCCTAGATGCAGCATGCCTCCTGATTACCATGTGGCCCATTTGGAGGTTGGTAATTCACCAGCATCAGCAAATATACGCACTTCTGCATGTCCCTCGTTTCTATGCAGTGGTAGTAGTCTGAGGAGAAGGTCGATTTGAAGGAGCAAATCATTCCGAGGAGTAGCAAAGTAGGAGTAGTATTTGGAATAATTGTAATTAGACCTTGAAGATAAATGTAGTTTTTCGTGATTATATGGCTATATTCGTGAAATGTAATGATCTTCTCAAAGATCTGAATAAAATCAATTATTCTTGTATGTTCAGTTCGATAACAATGATTGATCATATTTCCGATACTGTGAACCATCCTAACAACGCTTTAAATCTAGACCGTTGATAGGACCTCAATGTAACATCATTGGATCCTTTATCCCCTGCCTATAAAAAGATCACTCCATTCCTCTCCATCTCTCAGAAGATGAAGTCATTCAAGATGAATATCTATTGTTATAAATATCATCGACCACCAGATTTGTCAGTTTATCTACCTAGGAGTTCGAGACTTGGTGTGGGAGGAATTGGAAAGATGAGATCTCCGTCTTATGCGGTGATGGTCGGGTAAATCTCACAACTGGGGATTAGTCGATCATAAGTTAAGCCGTTTTGTAGAGGTCGATATCAGAGGAAAGCTAGATTCTTGGTTTATCGAAATCAACTTGTTTCTAACAGGTCGATGATGCCATGCATGAGACCTATCTGATCCTTACTTTAATTGGCGAAGAAAAAGCATCAACTTCTTCAAGGTGGTCGAGTTGTGATAGCATGCGGTTTTGCTCGCCCGACGACACCTGCCGATCTGTAGAAGAAGCCTGAACTTTAGGTTCTCGTCACTGTTCTCAAAGTAGAAGGAAAGATGATCGTTCCGAGGAAGCTCTGAAACCAAATTCTTTCCTTTGATATTTTGTAGTTGTAATTGCTTAGTGCGTTGATCGATGATTTCCGTTCAGATAGGACTCTTGGATATGTAATATTGCTTTTGCTATATAATACTCTTTGTAGTGTCTATATCGATCTAATATATGACTTTTGTTTTGACCGACTCAAGAATGCATTTACTTCCAATCCTGTTTTTAAGGCTTGCAGTTACGATTTTGTACGTAATTCCCGATGTGGCGTCATTGCCGTTGATTAGATGCGAGTTTCACCGTTGGATTTTAATCCTCCCTGTCTATAAAAGGAATCTTTACCTTCCTTCTAGTTTCCATTTAAACAAATGTATTTCCTCTTTGTTCAAAATGGCGGTCGTCCGCCTAATTCGAAAATCAAACAAAACACGTATTACATCGACTCGGTATGGGTGGAATCGGAAAATGGGGATTTCTCAAAAACTATGAAATCTCCGACCCTTAATAAGGGGAATAGATTGGAATGCCTATCCTCAGCCGACCAACCTATGTACATGGGTAAAGGTCGGTGTTGTGGGTTTCCGATCTATTAGTTACGCGGTTGGTGGAAAGCTGGTCAGTTCATTAAAACGAGAATGTATGATCAAAAAATGCTGACCACCATCAACCGTTGTAACATTATGATCTCTCAAAGCTCTCTCTGATTCCAAAGCTTTTGTGGCCGCGAGCACGACTGGTTCTAGCTGATGGCATGAATTCCGAGAGAGATACAGAGATCAATCAAGCTGAAGTCCTTTTGTTAGCTCCTTACTTAATCATATAGTAGAATTTGATGTTGATGTAGCTAGAGCAGTTTATGTATCTTTCCGATGTATATCTTTATCAGTGATAATAAAATTTATACATTATATCAGCTGTTTGTTTGCATAAATCTTTAGTTATGAGATTGATGAGTTTATACCGACCCAATCGGTTTTACTCAAAGATATATTACACTTAGGTTTTATACCAACTGTGGTTTTAACCTTTGTAGATCGCTCATGTCGGAGATCGATGAGTTTATACCGACCCAATTGGTGTTACTCAAAGATTTATTATACTTAGGTTTTATACCAACTGTGGTTTTAACCTTCGTAGATCGTTCGTGTAGGAGATCGATGAGTCTATACCAACCCAATCGGTGTTACTCAAAGATTTATTATACTTAGGTTTTATACCAACTGTGGTTTTAACCTTTGTAGATCGTTCGTGTAGGAGATCGATGAGTCTATACCGACCCAATCGGTGTTACTCAAAGATTTATTATACTTAGGTTTTATACCAACTGTGGTTTTAACCTTTGTAGATCGCTCATGTAGGAGATCGATGAGTTTATACCGACCCAATCGGTGTTACTCAAAGATTTCTTATACTTAGGTTTTATACCAACTGTGGTTTTAACCTTTGTAGATCGTTTCTTGACAAAAGTCTTTTTTGAATGCGATTTTGAGGAAATAAGCAAAGTCTTTTATTATGATTGTGGAAAAATTTAATACACAAAAAGGGAAATAACAAAATACTCTAAATAAAATAAAATTAAAAAAAAAAAGGTAGAAACTAATTCCTTGCGAATCCTGTTAAACTTTCTTATCTTTAGATTTAATGACCATAATATCTTCTAAGATTTACTGCATTCCATGTTCGAGGAAGCAAAGTTCCATCCATATGAGCTATCTTGTACGATCCCTTTTTTCCGACCGCAATCACCACATAGGGACCTTCCCAATTTTGCTGTAACTTTCCCACGTGTTTGGAAACTTCGACTTTTTTAAGTACTAAATCACCTTCTTTGAATGATCGTATCCTCACCTTTTGATTGTAGGTTTTTTCCATGCTGGATTTAGCCGCTTCTAAACGTAGACTGGCTTTTTCCCTTAATGTCTCACTCAAATCGATATCATCCCTTCTCAGTTGATCGTTTGATTCCTCCTCGTAGAGCTCAATTCTAGGGCTGGGGACTAGTGCCTCTACTGGGATAACTGCCTCCGACCCATAGAATAGGCTAAACGGTGTTTCACCTGTTGAGGCTTTTACTGTAGTTCTGTTGGCCCAAATGACGCCTGGCAGTTCGTCCAACCATTTTCCTTTGGCGTCGTCCAGTCTTTTCTCGAGTGATTTGACAATCTCTCGATTTACCACTTCAGTTTGTCCATTAGCTCTAGGATGTCCGACGGACGTGAAGTTTTGCTGTATTCCAAGCTTCGAGCACCATTCTTGAACTTGTTTTCCAGCAAACTGGGTTCCATTGTCGGAGATCAAAATTCTTGGGATTCCAAAGCGACAGACTATATTTTTCCAGAGAAAATTTATAACTTGGAACTGTGTTATCCGAGCCAGAGCTATGCATTCAATCCACTTGCTGAAATATTCGACAGCGACCAAAACATAACTCTTTTTTTATCTGGCCATTGGGAACGGTCCCACTATATCGATTCCCCATTGATCAAAGGGCCAACAGATCGGAATAGGGTGTATTGTCTCAGCTGGTTGATGTATTATATTTGAATGTACCTGACAATAATGACAGTGTTTTACGTATTCTTGTGCGTCAGCGTACATTGTTGGCCAATAGTAACCCGTTCTCAAGCATTTGAGCGTAAGTGCTCGAGCACCACTGTGATTCCCAGCTTCTCCCTCATGTATGCTTTTAAGGATGCTTTCGGAATTGTGCTCGGGAACGCATTTTAGCAGAATTCCTGAGACAGATCGTCTGTACAGTTTACCTTCTAACATTGCGTATCTTATATCTTATCCTCCTAGCTTCATTTTTACAGCTAGGGAGTGATCCATCCCTCAAATAGGCGACTAACGGAGTCATCCAACTGTTTGTTGCTAAGTCGATATCCATTACTTCGGTAACCGGGACAGTATCAAGGTCGATCGAAGGAGTTTTGGAGATTAACCAGGTGATTACTCTTTTAGATTTACCATCCCTTGTTCCTGTAAATCTAGATAGTTGATCAGCCCATCGATTTTCTTCTCGTGGGATATTTTGGATATCAAACTTATCAAATTTCCCAGTCAAATCTTTCACTTTCGCCAAATATTTTATCATGTTGTATTCTTTTGCTTCGTACATTCCGCTAATTTGTCTCTGAATTAGCTCGGAATCCGTCAAGACATTTAAAATCTTTATATTGGCCTGTATAGCCATTTCCAACCCCGCAATTAGAGCTTCGTATTCAGCTTCGTTATTGGTTACCACGAAGTCTAAAGTGATGGCATAATTCATATCCTCGCCGTTTGGCCCTTGAAAATTAATTCCTGCACCTCCACCATCTCTGCTTGACGCGCCATCGACATGCATAAGCCATGGTGGGTCATTGACGATCATAATACTGTTATCGCTTGTCGATGTAGCTTCGGAGCTTGTTTCCGATATACTTGGAGTTTCAAGGAGGAAATCAGCAAGTATCTGAGCCTTGATTGCAGTCCGCGGTTGATATTCGATCTCGTATTGTCCCAATTCTACAGCCCATTTGATTAATCTTCCCGAGGCTTCTGGTTTCGATAAAACTTGCCTCAGAGGTTGATTTGTTAGTACGATGATCTTATATGTTTGAAAGTATGGCCGCAACCTCCGCGCTGACGTCACCAAGGCCAGAGCGAATTTTTCAATTGTTAAATAATTCTTTTCCGCTCCTTGCAGTAACTTACTCAAATAATACACAGGCTTATGTTCCGAGCCCTCAATTTTTGCCATAACCGAGCTCACAGCCGCCTCGGAAATGGCAATGTAAATGTATAGAGGATGTCCTTTCGTAGGTTTGGCCAGCATAGGTGGCGAGGTCAAATAATTTTTCAGTTGCTCGAATGCATGATCACATTCCTCAGTCCATTCAAAGGTCTTAGCTTTTCGCAAAGTTTGAAAAAATGGTAAACTTTTGTCTGCGGACCTTGATATGAATCTATTAAGAGCAACAATCTTCCCGACCAGACCTTGTACCTGAGTTATATTTCTAGGAGGCTTCATTTCAGTAATAGCACGTATCTTCTCAGGATTTGCTTCGATGCCTTTCTCATGGACCAGGTAACCTAAGAATTTCCCTGACCTTACCCCAAAGGTACATTTTAAGGGGTTGAGCTTCATTCCATATTTCCTCAAGATTTTGAAGCAACGATCAAGGTGTCTAATGTGGTCTTCTTCACTCATGCTTTTTACCAGCATGTCATCGACATACACTTCCATTATTTCTCCGATCAACTCTTTAAACATCAGGTTGACCAACCGTTGATAGGTTGCTCCGGCATTTCTTAGTCCGAATGGCATCACTATGAAACAATATACGCCTTGTTCGGTAATGAATGCAGTCTTTTCTTGATCTTTTTCGTCCATGAAAATCTGATAGAAACCTTGGAATGCATCCATCATGCTAAAAATTGCAAAGCCTGCTGTCGAGTCGACCAATAGGTCGATCCTTGGGAGAGGGTAAGGATCTCTTGGACATAATTTATTCAGGTCCGTAAAATCGTTGCACATCCTCCATTTGTTATCCTTCTTGTCACCCTTTGAGACAAGTACGACATTACACAGCCACTCAGTAAAGTGTATTTCTCTAATCTGTTTAGATAATAAAAGCCTTTCGACCTCTGCTTTTATTATTTTGTCCTTGACTGGGCCATGATTTCTTTTCTTCTGTCTGACCGGTTTTGCGCTCGGATCTATCTTCAAAGTGTGGGTTATTATTCTTGGGTCGATCCCTACTATGTCCTCCGAGCTCCAGGCGAAAACATCTACATTCTCCCTTAAAAAATTGATTAACATAACTTCTCCCTGTGGAGACAGTTCAGTTCCGATCCTGGTGACTTTGGTTGGATCATTTTCTATTAACCTGACCTCTTTATGCTCTGGCGCACGTAGGGTCAGATCTATGGGCTCTTTTCCTTTTTTGTCGATCCGATCCGTGCTAGGCAACTCAGGCTCATGAGATCTTTCCGTCGAAGATCCTATTGTTTTTCTTTTCGACGGTGTTAGAGGATCGATGTTCCTTTTCAAAGATAGTGCCGTGTTGTAACAATCCCAGGCCATGCAGTGATCGTTGACGATTTCGCCGACCCCAGAGATTGTAGGAAATTTTATTTTCTGATGATAGGTTGACACAACTGCTCGAAATTGGTTTAATGCTGGTCTTCCCAAAATGGCATTATAAGCGAATGGTGCCTCAACCACAAAAATTTTTATCATTTTGATCACTCGATGAGGTTTGTTTCCAAGAGTTACACTCAAATTGATTGTTCCAGCTGGAACTATTTCTGATCCTCCGAAACCTACCAGTGGCGTAGCTACTCTCTGGAGAGTTATTTTTCCCAGGTTCATCTGGTTCAGCACCTCGATGGCTATTATGTTAGCCGAGCTTCCGTTGTCGATCAGAATTCTTTTGACATTGAAATCGGCAATCTTTAGAGAGACCACCATGGGAAAGTCGGGGTGTTCTTCGTTATTGTCCCAATTCAGATTTCTGGGGACTTCGCTCTCTTCGAACTTGATTATTTGTTGGTTGGAGTTTTTACTCTCGAGCGCCCATACCTCTTTAGGGGTCATAATCCCCTTTTCTAGAGATCGCGCAAGCTTTCGTCTAGCATTCCTACTATCCCCGCCCGCGGGTCCTCCAGAGATTACATGTATAGTACCATTGACCTGGTCATCATCTGTATCATTTCTTCGAGGCGTTCGATTACTGGGAGATCTATCACGAGGACTCCTATTCTCACCCCTTCTTTTAGGACTTCTTGTCCTTTGTCTTCTCCGATCTGCTTTTTCTATGAATTCATTCAATCTACCCTGTTGAATTAATTTCTCGATTTCTTGTTTCAGGTGATAACAGTCCTCGGTCCTATGACCGTGAGCTCGATGGTACCTACAATATAAATCGTAGTTCTTTGCCCCAGGTTTGGCCTGTGTGATTCTTTTTGCAGGGGGAATTAAGTTATTTCTTTCTAGTACACCAGGATGTCTTCTCTTGGGGTATTTAGTTTTGTGAATTCCACATAACTGATTCGATCTCTTATATTTCTTTCTGGAGAGCGAGGCCTGAGGTAGACATTGGGTCTTTTCTCAGGGTTATTCCCGTTATGTTCTAATCTATGGAATACGTTTCCTCTTCGCGAAAACCGATCGTAATCCATGGTTCTCTGCATTGGTGGTTTCTCAGGTTTCTTGGATCCCGAAACGGACGTTTTCTTATTTTTATCTTTGAAAGAGTTCATCTCTTCCTGGGTCATATATTTGGAGGCTAAAGTCATGATTTCAGCGAAGGTTCTAGGTTGTTTCCGACTTAATGCGTTACCAAATTGCCTATTCTTGGTTAGATCAAACAGAATGGATATAATATAATCAATAGTTGGGGAATCGATCTTTAGTAGTTCTACATTGAACCTTGCTAACCAAGTTCTCAAGGATTCCCCATCTTGCTGGACTATAGTTCCCAAATAACTCATGGGAAGCTTTTGTCTTTTCTGACTAGCAAATTGTTGTTCCAGCTTGTTGCATAACTCTCTAAAACTGAAGATTGAATTAGGCGGTTGTTTTCCGAACCAATCCAATGCTAACCCCTCAAATGTTGTGATCATCAACTTGGCCGTATATTCTGCTGAATGAGCATACAGGCTCATCATATTTGTGAAACTAAAGATGTAGTCGGTTGGATCACTGGTTCCATCATATCTGGGGAGCCGGGCAGGTAAAGATCCGGAAGCATGTGCTTCCCTGATTTCTAAACAGAAAGGGGAACAGGCAGCTATACTATCCTGTATTTCTCGGGAACGAGGCCAAGGTTGTTGCAAAGTCAAAAGCCTTTGTTCCACTCGCTCCTCGACCATCCTCTCTATATCTCTTTCAGAGATTCTTTTAGTTGCTTGTCGATTGTTAGCTGGAGGCTCCTCCTCGTCATCGATCGGGATAACTATTCGTTCGTTGGACAGGCGACG
>JAYDYQ010000349.1:0-19039 GCA_034814905.1 Penstemon davidsonii | reverse complement strand
GAGGAAAAGAAACAAAGAAAAGAAAGAAGAGAGAAGAGATACCAAAAGAGCAAGGTGCTGTTGGCTGAAGCTGAAAAGATGGCAGCCATCTACTCATCAAACACAGAATCTGGCACTTGAAGTGATGACTCTGTTTTTGACGAAACACCTGCACTGCTGTGTCTCATGGCAAAGGAATCTGATGATTCTGACAATGAGGTAATACTCTCTGAAAGTGAGCTTGAACTGTTTAGCTCATTTGAGCAAATGATGAACAACAAAGTAGATGTTGTAAATGAGCTTGCTAAGCTTAAGGACGAGATGATCATGCTGAAAAAGCAAAATACTAAACTGAAATCGAAGGTAGAAAGACCTGAAGAATCAGCTATGTATAAAAAGCTTTCGCATGAATGTGAATCTCTGAGAGCTGAATGTGAAATGTACAAGGGACAGATCAAAGAACTTGAAGCTAGAATATCTTTGCATAATAAGTCATCTGTTCCTACGTCGTCTGTTGCATCAATTGATAAATCAACTGAACAGAGTACACCTGTAGTGAAAGAAAGTTTAGAACTGAATAGAGCTGAAAAATTTGTATCTGCTGATAATAGTAATATTATCTTGTATGTTCAGACCACTAAATCTACTTCACTTGAGGTTGAGAAAAAGGAGATCCAAACTCCTAAGGCTAAGAAGGGTAAAAAGCCTGAAACTGAAAAACAGACTGGTAAAACCAAACAGCAGAGTAGTCCCAAGAAGTCTGCTGATAAGAGTAAAACCAATCAGACTAGTAAAGCTAAGTCGTCTGTTAAAGAGCAAGTAAAGAGCAGACCTAAGAAGCAAAGAAATTATAACAAAAATGCTTACTATGGAAATGAGTCTTATTATGTGCAACCTGCTTATCCACCATATTATGCTGCACCTCATTATCCACCTCACTATGCTGCATATCCTGCTCATCAACCAATGCATGCCTACCCTGCTTATCATGCATCATATCCTGCTTATGAGCCTTATCATCATCATAATGATCATCAATATAATATGCCTGCTGTTTATGATGAAAATGAAGTTGCTCATGCTCCTGCTAAAATTGCAAAGCCTAAGAAGCCTAAGACTTCAACATCTTGGGTTGTCAAAGGTGATACTAATCCACCAGGACCCTCTCAATAAAGGGTACCTAAAACAATTTTATTTTGTTTTGTAGGTTAGGATTAGGAGTAGGAGTAAAGTAGTGAAGAAATGGTACTTGGACAGTGGATGTTCAAGGCACATGTGTGGAGACATACATGAACTGGCAGATGCTGTTGCTGTGAATGGTCCAAGAGTTACTTTTGGAGACAGCAAAGAAGGCAAGGTTGTAGCTGTTGGAAAGCTTATCAAAGGAAACATAGAGATATCTGACGTCTCTTATGTTAATGGCCTGAAATACAATCTGCTGAGCATAAGTCAATTTTGTGACAAGGGATTTTCCGTGGTGTTTTCATCAGATAAGTGCTATGTTGAACAAGTAGGAACAAAGAAGGTCATTCTATCTGGAAGAAGACAGGGAAATATCTATGTAGTCGACTGGAATTCTGTGGACAAGAATTCAAATGTTTGCTTAGTGGCTTCTACACCAAGTGAAATCAGTTGGCTTTGGCACAAAAGAATGAATCATTTGAATTTCAAGACCATAAACAGATTGATAAAGAATGATCTGGTAGAAGGAATTCCAAAGACAGTCATGAGCAAAGACAAGCTTTGTGACGCATGTCAGAAGGGTAAACAAGTGAAATCATCTTTCAAAAGCAAGAAGCACCAATCTTCAACCAGAATTTTGGAGCTGCTGCATATGGATTTGTTTGGCCCCATTGATCCAATCAGCAATGGTGGAAAGAAGTACTGCCTAGCTGTTGTGGATGATTTTTCAAGATTTACTTGGGTGATTTTCATGAAGAAGAAAAGTGAAACCAAGGAACATCTTACTAATCTGATGGAACTGATCCAGAATGAGAAGAGTCAAAGAATATTGAAGATCAGATCAGATAGAGGGACTGAGTTTACAAACTCTACTGTTGAAGAGTACTGTAATTCCAGAGGAATCAGTCATGAGTACTCTGCTGCCAGAACCCCTCAACAAAATGGAGTTGCTGAAAGGAGAAACATAACTCTAAAAGAAGCTACCAGGACAATGATAGCTGAAGCAAAGCTGCCCCAAAGATTCTGGGCAGAAGCTACAAATACAGCATGTTATACACAGAACAGGTGTATGATCAACAAAAGTCAAAACAAGACACCTTATGAGCTATGGAACAACAGAAAGCCTAATTTACATTATCTTAGGATTTTTGGTTGTAAATGTTATGTTTTGAACAATGGGAAAAATCACCTTACTGCATTTGCAGAAAAGGCTGATGAAGCTGTTTTTGTAGGTTACTCTACCGTTAGTAAAGCTTATAGAGTGTTTAACAAAAGAACTTTACTTGTAGAAGAATCTATTCATGTAGTATTTGATGAACCAAGTCAATCGTCTGAAAAGAATCAAAGTGCAAATCAAGAACTGTCTGCTGAATTTCAGAAATTGAATGTGGAAAGAAAAGAAGAATATGTACCCATCATACTACCCAATTTATCTCAAGCTGTTAACTCAAGTGCTGTTCAAAATCAGTCTGCTGATTGTCTAACAGAGGAGTTGCAAACAGCTAACAGACCAGAGACTGTTCAACAGACTACTACTGAGACTCCAACAGTGGTGTTGCAAGATCAATCCAGAGGACAACATTCAGATTTGCAACCTGATCTCAGATGGCTCAAAGATCATCCACCTGAGTTAGTGATTGGTGATCCTTTGGACAGAGTGAGAACTCGAAGGTCAACTGCAAATGAAACAATGTTTGTAAGTTTTCTTTCACAAATTGAGCCCAAAGTAATTGATGAAGCTCTTAGTGATTCTCACTGGATTGAAGCTATGCAAGAAGAGTTGAATCAATTTGAAAGGAATGAAGTCTGGTACTTAGTTCCCAGACCTACTCATCAAAGAGTAATTGGCACTAAGTGGGTATTCAGAAATAAAATGAATGAAGATGGTATTGTTACCAGAAATAAAGCAAGACTAGTTGCCAAAGGTTACTGCCAAGAAGAAGGCATTGATTTTGATGAGACATTCGCACCAGTTGCAAGGCTTGAAGCAATCAGACTGTTTCTAGCTTATGCTGCTCACAAGAACTTCACAGTATATCAGATGGATGTGAAGTCTGCTTTTCTCAATGGAGAATTGCAAGAAGAAGTGTACGTTGAACAACCCCCCGGTTTTGAAGTTTATAAACAGGGAGACAAGGTATATCGTCTGAAGAAAGCTCTTTATGGACTAAAACAGGCTCCAAGAGCATGGTATGATACTCTATCTGATTTTCTTTTAGTAAAAGGATTTCGTAAAGGTAAAGTAGACAAGACCTTGTTCACTATTGAATGGGAAGAACATATATTGCTAGTTCAAATATATGTGGACGATATTATTTTTGGTTCAACCAACAAACAGATGTGTGAAAAATTCTCTAAGCTGATGCAGAACAAGTTTGAAATGAGCATGATGGGAGAATTAAATTACTTTCTTGGATTACAAGTTAAACAGCTACCTGATGGCATCTTCATAAGTCAAGCAAAGTACACAAAAGATCTGTTCAAGAAATTTGGTATGGAAACTAGTTCATCTGTTAATGTTCCCATGTCCACTGGATTTCGTCTGGACAAGGATGAAGATGGCAAATCAGTTGACATCACCAAATACAGAGGCATAATTGGGTCACTGTTATACTTAACAGCTAGCAGACCTGATATTATGTATTCTGTTGGGGTTTGTGCGAGATTTCAATCAAATCCTAAGGAATCTCATCTCTTAGCTGCTCAAAGGATATTAAAGTATCTAAAGGGCACTCAAGAATTGGGATTGTGGTACCCAAGGGAATCAGGATTTGAACTTGTTGGATATTCAGATTCTGACCTCGCTGGCTGCAAGATTGATAGGAAGAGTACAACAGGTACGTGTCAATTTTTAGGCAGTCGTCTGATCTCATGGATGAGTAAGAAACAGACTTCAGTATCCATATCTACTGCTGAAGCTGAATACATTGCTGCTGGAGCATGTTGTGCACAAATACTCTGGTTGAAGCATCAACTAGAAGATTATAATCTGAAGATCAGTGGAATCCCTATCTACTGTGATAATACAAGTGCAATCTCACTTACTCAGAATACTACAAGTCATTCCAGGACTAAGCATATTGAGATCAAACATCACTTCATCAGAGACCATGTTGAAAAAGGAAATGTTGTTATTGAATATGTTCAAACAGATAATCAGATCGCTGACATTTTCACCAAACCATTGAGTGATGCAAGATTTTCTACTCTAAGAGTGGAACTAGGCTTGTTAAAATTGGATTCATAAGCTGAGGGGGAACCTATCAGAAGACTGGTTTCAAACAGCTCACTAATCTGACTACAACAAGTGTGTTATACTTCAAGAAGACTGACTCTCAACAGACTAGTTGACTGATGAATTCTTGAATTCAGGGGGAACGTGTAAGACTAGCGGTACCCTTGTTTTAAATATGAAATCTTCAATAACAGTTAGTTGAAGTTGCTTTAAGCAGAAGATTTGTTCTTAACTCTTGAAGATTTGAAGATTAATTATCTTGCTGGATTGACAAACAGCAAAGGAAGATCACTAGATATTGGCTTTCACTAGTGATATATTGTATCAGACAAGTCATAAATCAGATAAGTACTTTACTCATCTGTTTCTATTTATGTCAGCTTATATTTAAAGTGTTGCATTAAAAACGTTTCATAAAAAGCACGCTTTCATAAGTAACAGACAAGTGGCGTTTCGTTTTCCCGCCCGTCTGACATATTTAATGCTATTTTGAAATCCGCGTATCACGGTCGCACGATCTGCTTTTACAATGACTAATCTAACGGTTACCACTTTTCACGGAAACCGACAAGAATTAACATCTATAAATCCAGATCTGATCAGCTGACTGAGCTTTTACGCACCCTAAAAATTTCAAAAGCATTCAGAGCATTTTTGCATCCATTCAACTGCAAATCTACTCTCGTTTTTCTTCAATCTCTTTCAGGAAAATGAGTTCCAAGGTACCTGCAAAAGAAGCTGCTGCTGAAGGTATGTTCTTGAACTACCTGACCTACCATACGACTGGCACACCATTAATGAAGGAAATTCTGGAGAAATTTAAGGCAGCTTCACTGGTAAACTTCATGGAGGCACATGAAGATATGATCTTCAAAGAGCAAGTGATGGAATTTTATGGTTCCAAGAAGGATGTCAATTTTGAGAAATTGGAGATCACTGCCAAGATTGGGGACAAAGCTATCTGCGTAACCCCAAAACTGCTAAGTGAGAGATATGGACTCTCTCTTGAAGGCTCTACTGATATTGCAACTCTTTCTACTCCATTTGAAGCAGATTTCTGGAATCTGGCTTCAAAGAAGAATGAAATGCTAACTGGGAGCATAAAGAAAAATCAATTGAAAGACGAGTTTCAACGAATGGCAGACTTGGTTGCCAAAGTTTTGGAGAATTGCACATTCTCACTAGACAGCGTACCAATGAAGCGTCTGCACACAATGATTGCCATTTTCTATGGCTTGAAGGTGAACTGGGCAAACTACATTTGGTACATACTGGCTGATCACAAAGTGCGTGGTCACACTCTGCACCGAATATTCCTGAGTCATCTGCTAGTAAATTTGGGATGTGAGGTTACAAATGGCAAGGATGTTCACAAGGCTAAAGAATTGAAGATTTATGACCCAGTGAAATCTGGGAGATCAAAGGAGCCTGCGGTTGTGACAGAGTTGAAGCAAAAGAAAAGAAAGGCTTCTGAGCCAGAAAAGCCTGCTGGTAAAGGCAAGAAAAGCAAGTCGACTGTTCAAACAGCAAAGCCTGCTGTTGAAGCCAGAACAGTTGTCTCTAAAAGAAAGGATGCTGCTGATTTGATTGTTGATGAGACAGTCAAGGAAATCAACGAGATGTCTGCTGGGACATTCTCTGACAAGACAATTTCAGCTGAGTTACCGGTTGAAAATGTGGCTAAAAGAACAAGAAGTGCTATGAAGGACACTGCCACTTCTACCGTTGCAAATCCACCTTTCACAAAAAGGACAGCCAGAAAGAAGCTGACACTTCTTGATGAAGATACTGAACTTTCTGAGTTAGCCAAAAGAAGTCCTCAATCTGCTGAGAGGCCTGTTGAATCAGTGAAGGGATCTACTGAAAAGAAATCAGCTGACCAAGTGAAACAGATTCCTACACCAACAGCTGAGGTTGCTAAACCTCAAGAGGATCCTGAAGTGCAGATCCTCGAACCAATTGCTGCTGCACCGGTAGCAGTTGCTTTACCAGAAACAACAGCTGCGGCACCAGTTGTTGAGTCAAGAAATGCCAGAAAGAAGAGAACTGGCAAAGCAAAAGTATCAGCTTATCACAAGAAGAAGCGTGAGGAGGCTGAACAACTAAAACGTGATGATGCTGAGCTAAAGAGAGCTCTTGAAGCAAGTCAAAAGGAAGCTAATGTCAAGAACCTGACAGAAGCTGAACTGGCTGCCAAGGAAGAAGCTGAATTGGCAAAGGCCATAGAAGAGAGCAAGAAGGATGCTTATGGACCAAGGAGGTCTGGAGGCATCGTGATTGGAGAAAAGCCTAAGGAAGGTGACTTTGTGCTACCAAGGGCTGAACCAATCAAGAAGAAAAAGAAGGAAGTGAGGAGAGCAATAGAGATTGTTTAAAGTGACTCTACTGCCTTCAAAAAGTTTGAAGCTGAGTTGGAAAGACTAAACCAGCTGTTTCAATCAAGGACTACTTTTCTCCCAGAGAAGATCAGATACAATCAATGGAGAGAGTATAGATTGAACAAGTCTGAGGAAGAAATCCAAGCCTGGAAGGAGTTCGCTACAGAAGGACGTTGGGTTCTAAACTGGTTGCAAACATCCTCTGTTGTCAAGGCTTTGGACTCAGATTTTGTAAGGGATAGACTGCATGACTATGCAAGAGTTATTGTCAGTCAGGAGGCGACTGCTATCAAAAATTCAATTTCAAAGAAGCCAAGTCCTACTGATGATAGAATTGATAGAGCAGTCAAGATTGCTGTTTACACTACTCTGGAGAAATGGGTTGAAAGATCAAGGTTTGAACCAGGAACATCAAGTTCAACGCCCAGTCTGCCAAGTTTACAGCAAATCTGTTATGGCTCTGATATCAGTACTTATCAAGAGAAGCTGAAGATTAAACAGACTACATCACCCTTTGTACCAGCTGACTTGATTCGTCAGAAGACAGTTGTGTCTACTGATGGTACTGAGATCATTCACATAGCTGATGAGCCAGCTAGTGAAGAACAAAAGAAAGACCAGAAGGCTGAAGAAATCAACTTGGATACATCAAAGAAGCTGCCTATTATGGTCAAGGACTTAGTCCCTTTAGCGTTGGAATGGAAAACTGAAGACAGTCCTGTTCTTCATGAAGCAACTGTTCAACAGGAGGAAGAACCTGCTGAACTTCCACAAGAAGAGGATCCTGCTGAATCATCACATTCTGCTCCTACTGCTGATTTGCATTCCTCACTGATGGAGTCCATCCAGATGCTGATTGAGAATACTCTGAAGGAGATGGAGACAAGAAATAAACTGATGATTAAGCAAATGCAGGAAGAGACTGCAAAAATGGTCAAGGATGCCATTGAAGATTTTCCTCTACCACCAGATAACTCCTTAATGTTAACTCAGAGCATATTGAATATGAGCAGAAGTATTGAAGATGTGAAGGCTGATGTAGGTCATCTCCACACTGCTCTTCAAAGGAATGAAGCTGACATTGCAAGAGTTGTTAGGGTCATGACACAAGTTAGTGAAGCAGAAACTGAGAAGAACATTGCTTTAATGCAAGAGGTTACCAACATCACTGACAAAGCACAAACTGAACTGTCAACACTTCAGTTGAATGTTGACTGTCTGAATGACCATTCTGGTGAATTAAAAGCTAATCAACTTCGCATGGAAACTACTCTAAATCATCACTGTGCTGAGCAAAGAGTCATGGATACAAACATCAAGAAGCTTTGTGCTGCTGTCAACATAACTCCTGATCAACTCAACCCTGCTGATGCTGACAAAAAGGGGGAAGAGGAATCAGCTAAGTTAGCTGTTGATGCTGCTGCAACTATTCAAGTACGAGACCAACGGGCTGCTGCTGGAAAGCCAAAAGAAGATGAAGTACTTGAAAATGAAGCTGAAGATGGAGCTGATGATAAAGTAGAGCCCAAGGATGTAGCTAAAACTGACAAGGAGTTAGCTGCCTCTAAGTACTCTGCTGAAGAACAGCTTAATCCAGACGTTAAGTATAAGAGGATTGAAGACATCAGAAAAAGATTTGAAGCTGAAGAAAGAAGAGAAAAATTAAAAGGTCTTGCTGATGCTTTCACATCTGGTGAAGATGAAGACAGTAGTGATGAAGTTGAAGAAGAAGTTGATGAGGAAGAAGAAGATGAAGAAGCTGAGGACTAGACTAGATTACTAGACTAGGTTATCTGTTGGAACTCTTGTAACCAGCTTTCTTCACTTGTAATTTTTTTTAGTCTATCTTGCTTGTAACTTGCACTGTAACTTTCAAATCAATCTATAAAAAGTTCAAGCTTCCAACACATTATTTCTATCTCAGAAATTTTTGAGGACTCAACTTTAGTTTAGGTACATGTACTTAGCTGAAGTTTTGTCATCATCAAAAAGGGGGAAATTGTTGGATGAAGATGAAGATGAAGACTTTGAAGTAAAGGGAGGTTTTGATGATTTACAAAGTCATCAGCTAAGTGGAAGCTTAGTACAAACCTTAGAAGATATTTGACTAAGGAAGAAGTTCATCAGACTAGTCAAATATGGTCCAGAAAACTACTGATCTGTTGCTGAAGAAGTAATCAGACTGGTGGACTATCAGCCGACTCAAATCAGATTAGTTCAAGTTTGGGATCAGCCGAGTATACATCAGACGAGTGACTTCGATCAGCAGAGTGGAAGTGGATCAGAAGTTATTACAACGGTAATAAATGCACTTGAAGTAATAAATGCTAAAGAGGAAGGGTATTTATGACAAATGATTGAAGAGAAACCTCGTATCAGCTTGGTGCATTTAATGCGAAGCGACAGAAAGTACAGCAGAGTGTACAGTGTTCAGTCGCAACAGCCGTTCTGCAGAAAAGGACCAGTACTCGAGAATTTGACAACTGGCGATCTCTCAACGGGCAGATTTTCAAATCCTTAGTATAAATAGCTTAGTTCATGAGTTGAAGAAGAAGAACAACACAGAGACAACACACTTTGAGAGCAAAAATCTGAAGCAAAATTCTTCTAAGTCTCAAACTCAAGAACAGAGCACTCATCAGCCGAGTCATTTGTTGACAAAGCTAAATAGAGAGAAAACAGAAAATACTTGTAAAATCTGAGTGATTTTGTTAGGGTTGTGTTGTGAGAAGTAGATATCAATCTTAGTGAGCGATATTACTTCAGAGGATAGGAGTTTCTTTGTGATTCCCTATTGTGAACTTACGGCCATTTCATTTGTTGTTTGGCGTAAGCATTGTATACTGTAATCTGTGTGATTTAGTATAACCCAAGATCTAAGTGACTTGGAAGAGTGGACTAAAGGATTTACATCCATATAACCACTATAAAAATCCTTTGTGTTTTTAACTTGCATTATTTTCTGCATATTTGAAAGAACAGTTTTTAAAACACTTAAAAGGTTAACTGCTGAAAAGTTTTAAAAGGAGTTTGTTAAAACTGGGGATAAAACTATTTCAAGGTTAAAGAAAACTACTTGTGAAAAACACTTGATAAATCCGCTGCAAGTTAGTTTATTTTAAACTCTGATTTGATAAAATCAGCTGAGTGAAATCAGAAGAGTGGTCAACTCTGCTGTTCAAAGCTTTGTGCTAGATCAGCTTAGTCTGCTTACTGTTCTCGATCAGCTTAGTCTGCTGAACAGAAAAGTTAGAAGTTTTAAAAGGTAGATTTTTGAAGAGGTCTATTCACCCCCCCTCTAGACCTCATCTGACCAATTGGGACCAACATCATCATGTATGTTTTTGCTCATAGAGCTGATTTCATTGTTTAAGTTACATACTTCTGATTCTTTGACTTCTTCAGTTTGTTGCGTTTTTTTTTTTATACACTTCATACATCCTGACCAGACTTCGTCAGATGCGTCAGTCTCAATTATTAAATAATCATTAGAGGTTGGATTATATAGCTTTGGTAAGTTTTTCGAGATATGTTTTATTCGTTCAACTATTTTACTATCTTCTTTATCCCAAAACCATTGTTTTTTAGTACTTATTTTCTCTTGTAATTTTTTCTTTTCTTTGGCACATCCCTTTAAATACCCTAATTCGGATATATAATTTAAACATCCTAGGAACCTTTGTAATTGTTTTCTATCTTCGATTTTATTTGGGAATAGGTGTAATTTTTCTAAGACATGCTTTTGTAATTCAATTTCTCCATTTGACTTTATTATTGTTCCTAAGAATTCAATTTCTTGTTTTGCTAACTGTGCTTTCTTTTTACTTAGGACTAAACCTTTTTGTTTACATCTTTTAAGTACAATTGCTACTTTTCTTAAATGATCTTCTTTAGAAGTATTACTGAATATTAAAATATCATCTATGTATACAAGACATATTTCCTCTAATCCTTCTAAGTTTTTACTCATATATCTTTGAAATATTCCAGGTGCTTGTTTTAACCCAAATGGTAATACATTCCATTCATAGTGTTTTTCCGGAGGACAAGTAAATGCTGTTAGAGGTTTTGTATTTTCGTGCAATCTTAATTGATAATATCCAGATTTAGCATCTAAGGAGCTAAACCAAGTCATTCCTTTTATTTTTTCCATTATTGAATCTCTTCGTGGTAACTTATGTGCGTCTCCTATGGTGGCATCGTTCATCTTTTTGTAATTTATTACCATTCTCCTTTTTCCTCGTTTTATTTCATTATGGTTTTCTACATAGAATGCCGGAGCAGCATGTCTACTTTTGCTTTCTCTTATTAATCTTTTTTCTAATAATTCTTTACAATCTTTTGTAAATTCTTTTATATCTCTTTTTGAATAGGGTATCCTATTTGGTACATTTACCTCTTGTTTTGGATCTTTTAATTCTATAGTGATTTGTTCTTCATTAGTATTTATTTTTACATCTAGCGGGTCTTCTGAACAAGTTTCTTCTAAAAGATTTTCTACTTCTTTTTCAATACTTGTTTTATTATTTTCCTTTATATAAAATAATGTTTCACTAAGAATGTGTAATATTTTTAATTTTGTTCGTTCAAGGTTGTCTATGATCGGGACTTTTATCATTTTTCCTATTGGTGCCTTTAGCTCTATATGTTCTAACCATTGTATAAAGGGATGGTATAATCTAAGAAAATTGTTTCCTAGAATAATATCAAATCCTGATTCTTGCCTGTAGAGTGATGGTACCATGAATATATAGGGAGTTTTAGTCTTATCTATAATTTTTATTTTATTAAAATAACTTGCTAATTCTATCTTATGTGTACTTCCATCAGCTATCATAATTCTCACTAGTCTTTCTGTTTCTCTCCAAAATAACCCTTTTATATTTTTAGAAGCAAAACTAATACTAGCTCCAGTATCAATATATGCTGAATAATAATATCCTTTTATTTCTACCTTTATAAAAGTAGAGTTTGGGTTCCTTCTATTCTGATTCTGTAGATAATTCTGTCTCATGATTTTCTTCTGTCTCATAACCTGAATCGGTTAATAATATATATATTTCCTCAATATCTGATATATCAGACTCAATTGGTTCTAGACTTCTTAACTCTGCTACTTTTAGAATCTCTTTTTGTTCTTTATTTTTTCTTTTTGGGCATTCATTTGCATAGTGACCTTCTTCCTTACATAACCAACACTTACATATTTTTTTCCCTTCTGGACAATATTTTTTGTTTTGCTTTCGTCTAAAAAATCGTTCTGGCTTTTTATAAAATTCTTCTTTATATTTTTGAAAAGGTCGTTTCTTCCATTTATATTTTTTATTATAATATTTATTTCTATGATATCTCTTTTTATTTTTACGTTCTTTACACCCATATTGTTGTGGTACCCCTGGATTACCTTCACAACAAACTTTGTTAACTTGTTTTACCAGTTTTGTTTCATTTAGTTGTGTACATTTTTCTATTATATATTCTCGTCCTACAAGAATTGCTCCTCCTAGACTATCTGCTATAGTACCGTTTTTTACTCCTTCATTAAATTTGTTTAAACAAATTTTATTTATTGGGTATGGTAATTTTATTAGTAATAATTTTTTCGTATGTTCCTGATTTTCAGGTTTTAGTCTATAAAAACTTTTTGAAAATTCACAAACATAATTTTCGTATTGGCACATATCACAGATAGTCATACTGTTTAAATGCCAGGTTGCTATTTCATTTTGTTTTTCTGTAACTTTTTCTGCATAATTTATTTGATCTTGACCAACAAATTCTTTCCATATAAGTGCTATTACTGACCAGTAAAATTTTTCTACATTATTTTTGCTTGCTTCTTTTAGTTGGTCAATGTATTTGTAATCGCTTAAGTACTGGAATACATTTCCTTTTGTTTTGAAAACCATATAATTCCATATATTATCCATTGTGGCATTTTTAAATATATCATCTGTTTGTAGAATTAGGTTTACTTGGTTTGCCCATTCTTGTATTAATCCTTCTGTGTTTCTAGCGCAATCTACATCTAATATCCCTTGTTTTATTTGTTGTAAATGAGGTGTATATTCATCTGGTAATTTTCGGAATCCTCCTTGTTTTCTTTGATAAAAACCATTTCTTTCTCTAAGGTTTTCTGGATCAATATCGATCCATTCAAACCTACTAGACTTTCGTTTTTTATTATTTTCATCATCTTGTTGTTCTTCCTTTATTTGACTACTTTCTCCTTTTTCCATATATGCAGGAATAGAATCATCCGATTCGTATCCATAAATTACTTCATTATTATTTGTAAAATTTGTTTGTTTTATATTTTGTTTCTCTTCAATTATGTTTATTTGTTCAATCATTTTTCTAACTTCCTCTATTTGTTCTTCCATTATTTTAGTAAATTTCTTGGTGGTCGTAGGTCTCTAATTGAACTAAATATTTGTTCCTGTTTGTTTATTAAAACTAAGTCTTTAATTTTCTCTAATTCGTAGCTTAAATTTTTAATTTTTTCTTTAGGTATATTTTCTTTTTCATTATAGAATTCATCAAAAATTTTATAAATATCTTCTTTTTTTAATATTTTATTTATCATAAATAATTGTTCTTTTAAATCAGCAATTTCTTTAGTTATACCTATTAATTGTTTTTGTAAATCGGCTATTTCTTCGGTCATGCCCATTTGAATAATTTATTGGTCTATTTTTCTTTTTAAACTGTCAGGGGACTTCTTTTGCAAATAGAGTTTATTTGAGAATATTTGCACAAGGTCATTTTTAGAATTTTGATTTGTGAAAAGGTCATTCTTCACAATTACTCATATAACTATTAGCTTTTCAATAGTTTAGTTTCAGAAATTTTCTTGCCTAATCTGCTAAATATACAATTAAAAAGCTAAAATTAATTTAATTTAGTCTTAGAAATTTTGGCTCCATATTGTAATATGATTATTAATATTAAAGAAATTTAGTTATGGGCATGCAATAATTTCTTATATTTAATTGTTAAATAATTAATTAAATTAAATTAGTAAAAATAATGATTTGTTTAATAATTAGAAACTGAAAATTTTTCAATAAAATAATAACCAAGTTTGTGGTACAATTGGAATTTCATAAATAATTAGATGATAATAATGTCCAAAAGAATTCAAAACAACTTCTAAATAATTACATAAATGCCATCAGACTGGAAAAATATCTCCTGAGATATTTTATCAGCTTATTTCAACTTATTTTAGGATACAGAAATAGAAGTGAGTGTTGCAATACTAGAAAACAACTTCTGAGCAAAAGTAAGCTCATAAGCTATTTTCAGAAGTTGTTGCAAACACAATATAAAATGCTCAAAGTTGTGGTGATCGTAATTGTCTAAGTTTTCAAAATGAGGTGGGAAAATGCTTATTTAGTCACTCAACTTTAGCTCCATCATACAATAGTCACCCAAGTTTCATGAATGGCATATTTAGTTACCCAATTTACAAATAGTGGCACAATCCATCATCAATAAGCGACAATTGACGGAAATATAACATAATGTGATTCTTGTTTGTATCTAGGTTACAAATGTATAACACCACATCCATAAAATGAAAGGGGAAAAAATTGAGAAAAAGTGGGTATTGACTAAAACTTAAACACAGTAACTTATTAATGGTCAATAAGGCTGTCCAAACAAAATGATAAATAAGAAAATTAAATTAACAAAATTTTGAAGTGCTAATTAATGGTCACAGAAACTGAATAGTGTAAGATTCAATAAAAAATAGCTCATGATTGTTAACGTTTCATCTCTTTGTTTATATTTAGAGTTGACTACTATTCTTTAAGTTTATCAATGATTGTTCTACTCCATTCCTAGAAGGCTAGAAGATTAACTAAAAGAAATCAGACCAAAAAAATTCAAACATAAATTGAGTCCAAACACTCCATATAAACAAATAAATAGTAGGGTTAATCACACTGATTGTGACGCCCCGTTTTTTCCCAGCTACGTCCTCGGGCCAAAGACGGCCCTCGGCTGGAATCGGGTCGCCAAAACAAACCAATTAACCAAACGTGAAATTTAAAGTAGACTAGCAGCGGATAACATATAACTTAAAACTTGGATTAGTTTAAATATCGTAAAAATCTATCAATCAGCTTAATACATCAATATTTAAAAAAATTCAATTAAAAACTCGTAAACATTTTCCAATCACATTTGAAATCTCCAAATTAAAATAATCCAAACAAGATTTCCAAAAATACAGGACATGACCGACTCGGATCCCGGATCACCAACTACCACACGCTTCAACTGTCGAAAGTACCTGAAAATGTAATCCACAAGGAGTGGTAAGTTGATCATCCAACTTAGTGAGGCCGTGTGCAAATGTACATGATAGCAGCAAGCAAGCAACACAATCAGAATCCATTCAAACACGCACACCAAAAACGCATCACACGTATGTATGCAACAGACATCTCATCCAGCCTCATAGAGGGCTCGAATGAATGTGATAAAAAGACATCTCATCCAGCCGCATAGAGGGCTCGAATGAATGTGATAAAAAGACATCTCATCCAGCCGCATAGAGGGCTCGAATGAATGTGATAAAAGACTCATGCAAAGACATCTCATCCAACCGCATAGAGGGCTCGAATGAATGTGATCAGACCCAATGATGCAAACGATAAACGAAAACAAAGCCTCAACACTCGCACAACAGTAATTCACAAATTTCTAGTCACAGGCGCAGTTCAAAACTCACAAGGCAAATAAATCATACACGTAACAGCCAATATTCATCCAATAAGCCACTTCAAGCAGCACCAGGTAAACTCGCACAAGAACACTCACCTGATTAATCGAGACGCTTGGGATAACAGGATGCAAATACCGACTCAGAAACCTGTAATTAACCGCGGATATATAATCAGTAATTTGAACAATTAAATTCTAAAGATTCTTTTATCAAATTAACATTCAAATCTTATTTAAACCCACCAATTTAGTTAAATTAAATTCCATTAAAATTTAAATTGGGCCCTGACTATTTGTTTAATTTAAAGATTCTACATTGTTAATTAACTCACATTCCACTAGGCCCGAACCCATATTCGCTAGATTTCATCATCCGAAACAATTGGCCTAAGTCCAGGTGCGAAAAACTAAATGTCTAGGCCCGGCCCGGCCCGAACTCGGCCCGGCCCGAACTCAACTCGGCCCAAACTTAACCCGACCAGAAACTCCAACCCATTCCTGCCCAAACTCAGTCTAAAAACCTCCCCAAACTCAGCCCAATTCCTAAGCCCAAACCCGGTGCAATTGCTAACTCAAACTCGGCCCAAACTCACGACCCAGTCAACTCAGCCCAGTCAACTCAGCCCAATTATCTACTGTTCATCGTCTTCTACTGTTCATCACCTTCACGACTTCAATTTCAGCCGGCTTCACCATTCTCCGCCTCGCCTTCGTCTTCCCCGACAAGCTTCGGACGGCCATCTTTACCCCAAAACCCGAACCCGGAACCCATGCCCAAAACCCGTCCACTCCCTCAACCCAAAACAAATTCCCCTGTTCATCGTCTCCCCCACTTCTTCCCCGATCTGTCATGGCTGCCTCCACCATCACCACCTCACTAACTCTCTCAATTCCACGACCTCTACTACCTATCGCACCCCGAACCTCCATTCCCAAACTTCCCTCGATCCCGTCTCCCTTTCCTCTAGCCCCAAACGAAACGAATCGAACGAACTGAAGTGAAAACGGTGTGTGGTTACCTTCACGGAGCAGCGGCGGCGACGGCTAGGCTTGCGGTGGTGGTTTCGATTTCGAGCGGCGGTGGTGGTGAATGGCTCGGCTCCTCTCCCGATTGGTGAGACGGCGGCGGTGGGTGTGAGAAGGAGAGATGAAGACTTTTTCCTTAATCTTATTAATTAATTAGGTTAAACTAAACTATGAATTCTTAGTCTTAATTGTAACACATTAACCCATCTTAATGGGCCAAGACTTAAATTGAAACCATTAACCCAATTGAGCTAAATTTAAATATCGATTATTTGATATGTTTAATTATCTAATTAGGAAAATTTATATATAACTAAAGTATTAGACGAAAAATTTAAATGTTTACAATTATATGTCTTAACTTTTGGAAATGACAATTTACACCCAAACAGTTAAATTTGGGGTTTCACAATCTATCCCCCTTAAAAGAATTTGGTCCCCAAATTCCTCTCTATCTTAACTTTTAGAAATGACGAATTATATCCCATTAGTTATTTTGGGGTTTCACACTGATTGTCCCCAAGTTAAAAAAATTATGTTTTTGTTCCTCCAGTAAAAATTTTTGCACTTATATCTCAATTACACAATATTTGTTACATCGATCATATTTTCGACAATTTTTCGGCCGAAATAACCACACATGTCATTCACATGACTTTTAACAGGGGTAATTTTGGTACTTCATCTCCTGAATTATGTTTACCCAAACTCAAATTAGTAAAAATCTTCCTCGGCAAGACTACATGTTATGGGCTTTGAGTTTGGGTAACTGTAATTCAAGAATTGAAGTATCCGAATTACCCATTACAAAAGTCACGTGAATGACACATGGGGTCATTTTGACCGAAAAATGGTTAGAAATAAGTTCGATAAACAAATATTTTGTAATAGACATACAACTTTTTAACACGAGAGACAATGCGTAAAAACATTTTAAACTTGAGTGAGAGTTAGTATAAATTAGTCCAAAATCTAGGACAACGTAAATTAATAAATCTTACGACATAGTCTTTATTAACCTAGTGCACCCTATAAATGTCATTCTACTTTTACAATCAAAATCGGTAATTGCACTTGCATTGATCATTTTGGAGGATGCAAAAATATAAAATGAGATTCTTTGGTGGTTCTTGTTGAAGTATGAATAGTTATGGTGATTATTGTTGATGAAGACAAATTTATGTTATCTCTCCGTCAACTGCCCTCTATTTAGTGAGGAATCAAGCTACTATTTATAGTTTTGGTGAATAAATATAACATTCATGAAATTAGGATGACCATTATAAAACTAGAGTTAAAATTGTGTTACTAAATATGCGAAGATAATTTATTACAGTTGAACAAGCTGCTAACCAAGCCATTCACCACAAATAAAGAAAAGGAAATACTAAAATGGAAAATAAAACAAATGAACTGAAATCAAAATCAGGTAAAAAATATAATCAGATCGAAAATCCCTAAATCCCAAATTCCACGTTTCTCAACTTCAATCACCTTCGATGGTGATTTCCTCTTCATCAACCTCTCCAACTTCCAATGTATTTGATAACATTTCAAGTTTTCAACATTTTAGAGAAAGAGGGATACATAGTACTGAAGGGCGGCAACTATTGAACTCCACCGCCGACGACTCGCGAGCTCTACCGCCAGCCATCACAGTCAGCTTTCTCTTCTTCATCTTCAATTCTCATTTCAACTATTTCATTTTCCTCTATTTTCCTCATCGAAGCCAAATGTAAGCCCTTTTACTACCCGAAACGAGCTTCAATATCGAACCCCAGATCTGAAACGTCCGCTGCCCGTTTCTTCCCCATGATTTCGAACGCCATCCCTGATGGAGGAGCGGTTGCTGGGTTAATTTTAGATGGGTTGAATGTTTAGTTATGGGCTGAAATTGGAGCTGGACTGGCAGAAATGCGTTGATGTTGGACCGGGCTGCTGTATTTTCGAGCTGGAGGTATAGATCTGTTAAACTTGGGTTTTCTTCCCCTTCACTTTTTGAGTGTGTGCAGTGTGTGAGTGACCACCTTCATTTTTTTTTTCTGGTACCCACTTTCTTTATCAGGTAATGTAATGGCTAAATCAGTCGTTTCCATTAAAAGGCTATTTATGTTTATTTCTGAAAATTCCCTTTATAGTGAAGAAATGGGAGCGTCTATAGCTTAATTCTCTAAAAAGTAGAGAACAAAAATTTGAATCTTTAACACAACCCCACCACTTTAGGTTGAAATTCTAGGGCTTGATCATGAAGAAAGAGAAAGGATGTAGTGGAAAAAGAAAAGCAAAATGTAGAGAAGGTTGAAATTGTGAAGGCAGTGGCGAGTGCTAATGTGAGCCAGGGGGAGCAGCAACTAAAAGGTTTGACTGATATAGATACACCAGTTAGAGGGAGAGAGTTGTTGGAAGCTTTAAAGACATTAAAGACTTTCATGGTGACTGACCAAGGGTAACGGGAAGTGCAGCGAAGTTAAGTCATGCAAGGATGATACACAGTGGGATACAG